>CADDXX010000975.1:14598-64875 GCA_902810485.1 Alauda arvensis | reverse complement strand
TTCCTCCCCTTCCCCTCTGTACCCGCCGCAGCCGCCGCCGTTGGAGCCGTAGTGCACGCGGGGCTCGCTGGACGCCAGCTTGATCAGCTCGTTCCACTCCTTCTGCCACTCCTCCTCCGTGTAAACCAGGCCAGACTGAAAAAGGGCAAAGAGAAGCCAAAACCCTCCGAGTGAAGCTCTTCCAGTTGCTCCAGTGCAGGTTTGTACTCACAGCACAGCTTTTTCTCTATGTGTTTATGTAGAAACAATCACCACACTCTGCGTGGTGTCCTCAAAAGTGCTTCCCAATATTCACCCAACCCTTCCCTCTCTATTTAAATCCATYCCCCTTGTCCTGTCACTTGTCCCAAGACCCTTTTATTTTGCTGCACCCCTTACCACAGCACAGCCCAATGGCACAGCAGTGAGCTGCCCAAAATCCCAGACCTGACAGGAAGCACCTCCCAAACCCACGGGATGTTTTCCCAGGACGTTCCCCTTGGCAAGGGGGGCTCAAAGCCACGTTCAGGTCCAACAAGGCTCCCACCTCCTTGTTCTGCTGCGTCTGCTGCCAGCGCCATCTCCTCCTSAGAGCCTCCCTCTCTGCCCCCTTGTCCATCAGGGTGTAGAGGGATTTCCGGAGCATCAGGTCCCGGTCGTGGAAGCCCCACATGCCTGCAGGGAGAGGGAATGGGCTGCAGGGTCACGAGGGACTGCTGAGGTCCCTGCAGAGAAGGGAAGGGGCTGCTCCACTATCCCACATTTCCTCCAGGAATCCTCCCAGCAGAGGGGGAGAAGGATTTGAGAAGCTCACAAGCTGCTGGCAGCCCCTTCCCTTCAGCCATCCCACATCCCCAGAGCCCTGCACCCTGATTTCCCACCAGAATGGGGGATTCTGCCCCCAAATGGGCTGTTCCCCTGGGGTTCCAGGCCAGCCTTACCCAGGGAGGCAGCGTGGAGCAGGCAGTTGCCATCACCAGTGGTGGCCAGGGGCAGCAGGCGCTGGCAGCTCGGATCCACCGCCACCCACCAGTTGAGACGGCCTGGGGAGAGTTGGGAGAGAGTGAAACCATGGCACAGCAGGGGCTGGGGGCCCTGGAGGGGCACTGCAGGGCTCAGCCCTTCCAAAACCACGGGGCTGGGGGAGCCTGGAGCTGCAGAACTCCCTGGGGAGGGCAGGAAAAGACCGGGGTGAATTTGGGGTCACGCAAATCAGAATTACACACAAAGAGGAGCCAAGACTTCCACCCAGACCAATTCTCCTCTACCTGTTTTTCCCCCACACCCCTGATTTCCCTCCCTACAGCCCATCAGGCYGAAAATGTTTCCAGGAGTGCCCAGCACAAACAATTTCTCCAGGGAAAAYGAGCCTTTTGCTTCTTCTTGGAACCAAATCCTTCCAGTATCAATTCCCTCATGGCTGGGTTTCCCTGCTCACTGTTTTTCCTGCTGATCCCAGCAGCTTTCCTGCTGCAAATGCAAACCCACGTCACTTTAGATCGGGAGTTTTGGGTCACTGTGGTGATTCAAGTCAAAAGCAGCTAAAAATAGAAGGTAGGAAAAAATGCCCAGTGAGCCAGTGTGGCTGGAGATTGAGCCCTTCCCCAGGGAGTGAAGCTGGGCTGGGTCAGGACTCTGAGCCCCCTGTCTGTGTCTCACCCTGCCCTAAACATCCCTCCCTGGCTGCCCTATTTTCCAGGAGTTTTTGGATCCTGTGCAACAGGCAGATTTTTGGCTGGACGAGGCTGTTTACGCTTCCAAGTTGTATTTAAATTGCTCCTGCAGGAAACCAGCCCTTTCCCATCGTTCCCAAAGAGCCTCTCCTTCCTCTGGAGCATGATCCCTTCCAGGGATCCCAGCACACAGGCAGGGGATTGCTGAAAATGCTCCCAGCCTCAGGGAAAGCAGCTGGAAAGGAACTAAATGCAGAAAACAGGATTTAAAACATCCCCAAAACACCAGAAAACAAAAAGGCACCAAGTTCAGTGACACAGGCAGGTTGTTCCCCCAGGAAAGAGACCCGCCAGAGCTGGAAGTGCTGTGCACTGAGCCTGGGGACAACGTGAGGAGCTGGCTGTTCCCTCAGCACAGCTCCTGGCACAGCACACTGGGAGCCTGGCCAAATGGCCCGGGGCCAGGGCAGCTCCCAGCTCCCAGGAGCTGTCCCACACCAGCACCCAGAGCTGCTGCCCATCACTGCCCCTCCTTCCTGCAGCCTCTGGTGCTCCTCTCCACAGGCTTCACACGTCCAGCGGGTGCCTSAGAGGCTGTGCAAGCTCTGCTCAGCCAGATCTGAGGGGACACACCTTGCAGAGGTATTTCTGTGCCCAAGTGTTTGCCCTGGCTCCGCTTACGCAAGAGAAGTCGTCTCCAGAGGAACCACAGGCCCAGCCCTCCTCCCAGAGCTGTGCTTCTGCAGGAAGGCCAGGAGGCTGCCCAGAAGGAGTGAAAACAACACCATTTCTCTGCGTGTGGCCCTTCAGAGCCAGCCCTGAGACCTCTGCARGGAAATCAACTGGATTGAGGAGCCTGAGGGATCTTCCCAGAAGGGTGGCAACAGATCTTGTGCACACAGGACAAGTGCACTGGCACCCAGAGGCTCCCTCTGCATCCAGCACCTGCCCCTGTGTGAACCCACAGAACAGCCCTTTGTCCCCACTGCGTGTCTGGGGAGGTCCCATTGTTCTTCTAGCAGGAGCCACCTGGACAGGTCAGTGGGAAGGACCTGCACCCAGCCTGCAGCAGGATTGCCTCATCCAAACCACAAATGGCTCCCCCAAGGCTACTGGGAATCCACTCTCRCTGCTGTGTGGCACAGGGAGTGTCCCTGGGATTGCTCCTGAGGGACATGGACATTCACTGCCCTGTGTGGCAACTCACAGACACTCAAAAGGCATTTTCTAAAACTGAATTTCTAAATCCCTTCCCACTCAGGGCATCTCAGCACACCTGAAAGTGCCCCCCCAGCCCACGGATGAAGCATCCAGCAACCCCCCATCCCCGCAGCCCAGTTGTGCTGGGGCACAGGAAGCCAAGCCTGGCTCTGCTGGGATGAGACCTGGGCTTTATCTGCACCAGAGCCCCCAGCTCTGCTGTCACCACCGAGTAATGGGATCACTGGCATCRGGTGCTCATTCCCAAAACATGAGAMTATTTCTTACAGCAGCTCCTAAACAGGAGAGGGAGAGGTTTGGCCTCAGAGTGTCTGTTATCCCTGAGGATAACGAGTTTTGTGGTGTGTGCAGCACCACAGGAACAACAGGGGTGTAAACCCTCCTGRGCTCCCTCATGGCTCCTGCCCATGGGGCCACAGATGAGGATGTTCCCTGCCAGCACAGATTCCCCTCATTCCCCTCATTTACTGATCCCCTGGCAGCTCTTCAGGAACCTGATGGGAAGCAAAGCAGGGGTTCCTGCCCAGGCACTGGAGCAGCAGCAGCATCAACCTCCAGGGTCTGTGTAATGCAGGCAGAATGTGTCAGCAGGACACCTTACACAGGAATTCCCTTTGTCTCTCCATGGGACCAGCAGGAAGGAGCATTGGGATGCTCCAGGGGTGAGACAATGCCAGATTRGGGGTGTTTCCCCTCTCAGCTGTGCACAGTGATAACAGCCCCGTTATTTGCACTCAGTTTCCACTGGTGAGAAGAGGCCTTGCACCAGGTCATAAAAATATTGGATATACATCCAGGTGATATTCTGGGGTGCTCCAGTGCCACCCAGCACAGACCCAGCACTCACCAGCCTGCTCCAGTGCCACCAGCATGGACTGCTCGATGAGATCCCGCTCGATGAAGCTGCGGAAGTCCTCGGAGTASACGGTGAGGTCGGGCAGCTGGAAGGTGCAGATGGGCATCTCCAGCAGGTGCTCACTGCTGCTGCCATTGCTGGAGACGTGGGAACGGGCCAGGGACACGATGGTGGAGCTGGCGTGGGAGATGCCCCGGGACAGGCGCTTCTCTGGGGGAAAGGGGGAAGAGCACAGTGGGGCAGGAGCAGCAAAGCCCAGGGCAGCAAAGCCCAGGGCAGCAGAGCCTGGAACAGCAAAGTCCAGGGCAGCAGAGCCCAGGGCAGCCAGATCTCTTGGCACAGGAGGCCTGGCTGGCCCCTGTGGCTGCAGCACCCCCAGCACACTGACCTTGCACGATGTCATCCTGGCGCTGCAGCGGGGGCCTCCCCGGCCTCTCGGGGGGCCGTGCCCCGCGGGCCTGGCCCAGGGAGGGCGGCAGGGCCCCGGCGTGCACCTGCCTCAGCTGCTCGAAGTCGCTCAGCGCCGCGCTCAGGTCCCAGTTCTTGCCTGGGGGGAGGGAGCGGCGCTGGTCACCCTCGCCCGAGGCAATTCCTGAACATCAGAAACCACTCCAGCCCCCAGATCCCTCGCCCTCTGCCAATCCTCCTGCCTCCCGGCTCCCCATCAGCCGCCCCGGGATGTAATCCCTCCCTGTGCCCACTTTCCATACCTTCCAGGAGGTCTCTGGCCAGCCCCGGCTCTGCCCCCGTTGAGCGAACAAAGTCGGACAGGACGATGTCCATAGCCAAGGCCAGGCAGGGTCAGTGGCACGGGATGGGCTCCTCGGCATCAGCCTGGAATGACAGCACCACAGACTGCACATTCCCACTGGGAACGGGCTGAGGGGGGCATAAACCTCCCCCTAAAATCAACTGTGCTCCAGGAGTGCCAGTTCATTCCTTAAAAACTGGGAGAAACAACACCCGCTGTGCTGTAACCAACCAACCCTGGGAAATTCAGCAACTAAACCCAGGGCTCAGCTCAAAGGTGGTGGAATAAGGACCCAGCAATAAAYGATATAATAAATGAATATTTGGGAGCAATGAGAAAGCAGAAAGTTTCTCCTGGACATTGACAAGGATAAAATCCCTGCCCCATCCCACTCCAAGCACCCCAGCTGTGAGGCAGGCAAAGGGAAGYAAGGACAAAACGCTAGGATTTATGAAGAGAGTGTCCTAAGGAACATCCGTTTTAAAAAGCCCCTTTCAGACAAAGAAACAAACCAAACAATCCCAATTACTCTGGCAGACAAAATCAATGTTCAGACAGAGCTCCTTTCCACCCCAGAGGCCCTTGCCAGGCTCCTTGGACTCCAGTGCTCCTACCCTGAAGGGAACAGAAGCACAGATCTGTTCTGTAAATCTGGATTTTGTTGGGTTCTCAGCTGGGGAAGGCGTGTGCTCCTGCCATGCCTCCAGATCCTGATTTTCCGCATTCCTCGGGGCAGAGAGGGAAAGGAAGAGCAGCAGCCTCATCCCTGGCAGTCCAGGCTGCAAAGTGCTCCGTGGAGTTTGGTGTTTAAAGGCTGGGATAAAACTTCTGCCACCAAGGAAAAGGATTGGAAAAGAATTTATGCCAAACTGAAAATCTGGAAAGGCTGGGAAAGGGGGATGCTGGTGTATGAAGAGGAAATGTCAGGCTTGTGTAAAATATGAATAAACCTGGTTGTTTTCCTGGTTCCCAGGAAATAAAAGTCTCTTTTTCAGGATTATCCCTAAAGGATAGGCATAACCCCCCTTGGTGCCTTGAAATGTTTTTTTTTTCCCAAGTTTATCCTTAAAGGTGGGTAAATTCCCTAAGAGCACAACTCCCCARAAGCAACTGTTCCATCTTTAACCTGGAATTTCTTGGCTTTGCTGGAGAAACACCAATCCCACTCTCACACSGGTCATTACCAAGTTCCTGCTCCCAGAAAAATTCCTCCCCTGCCAAAGAGGCGATGCCAAAGCCCCAGCACATTCCAGGAGCAGGATCTGGCACAGATTCCTGCTCTTACTCCACCAATTTAGGGAACATCCCTAATTAGGAGCCGCACGTTTGGATCCTCTAATCCCTGGCAGGAGCTGCAGGAACAAGGAGCAGCTCCAGGATGAAACTGGCTGCGATAACGGGCAAAGCTTCSTCAGGTGGGTGTGGAATTCCAGCGAAAATGAAAGCTCAGCACAGGCAGCGGAGGTTTGGGGAGGGAACAAGCAGCACATCCCACCCCCTCATCCTCGGCATTCCAAACTCCCGCGGGCACAAAAATGCCAGGGACAACACAGATGGAAAACTCTGGGTCCGGCCAGGCAGGGATGGATTGCTGGGGATTTACTGAGGGATCAGACAGGGAAATGTCCCCACCCCGGAGTTATTGATCATCTCCTTTCCCTGGAGAAGGGAAATGCTCTCTCCTCATCCCTCCTTCCAGAACAGGAGGGAAATATGAGCCCAGGTACGAAATCCAAGCCCCAGGAGATCCACAGCTGCAAATGCATCCCCCAGCAATAGAGCAGGTGCTGAGCACACCCCAAAGCCCCCGGGAGCACAGGGGGATGCAGCACGGCTGGATGGGATCCAAAGTCTGGAATTTATGGGGCTGTTAAATCCCAACCATGCTGAACATGCTGCAGAAACAAGAAATAATTCTCTTTGTTAGGGCCAGATCCTGACCCGAGCTCGGCCACCACCGGTGGCTCCAGCGTGTTTATAAAGATACTTCCAGAAATATTTTAGGAGCAGCAAAGTGACGTCTCTCCCCCGGATCTGCCACGTGATGTTTTGCTGAGGGCAGGAACCAAGCTGGGAGCCAGGACTCCACTCCCAGGGCTCTGCTCCTGGCCCARCCCCGTGGAGAAGCCCAGGCCAGACCCTCAGGGAGCTGCAGGTGAGGCAGGATGTGCCCAAATCTACGGGAAATTTAATCCTCCCAGACCCACACTGGTGTTTTTGCTCCCACCATCAAASTCCYAAACCCCAAATCCTCCAAAACCCTGGAATGTGGCAGCACTCAGGGCTAAGCAGAGGGGTCCTGAGGGGAAAAGCCACACTGGGAGCTGCAGGTGGGACACGGGAGCAGCTCCAGCCTGAGCCCTATCGGAGGAACAACGAGAAAAATCAGTTTATCCATAAGCTCCAAGCGAGCACGTCCTGATGCTCCTGAAGGAGGTTTCTGGCTTCCTCCTGCTCCCCAGAACAGTGGGGGCTGCCTCCATCGCAGCCCACCTCCCTGTCCTGGCCCTGCAGGTTACCTAACAGTGCCAGAGCAGCCACAGAGCACGCCAGGATTAACGGCACCAGCCTGACCTGACACCTGTGTCACTAAGCTGTGAGTGCAAGTGCTGCATGGGACACAGACCATCACAGCCTCACCAGCAAAAAACAGCCATCCCTGATAAAACTGATAGTGCAGGACACCCCTGGAGCTCAGCAGCCCAAAGGAGGGGTGCTGTGAGGGCAGGAGGAAGCCAGCCCCAGAGGGGACACATGGCACAGGCAGCTGTGGCAGTCCTGGATGTGGCTCTGTGGCTGCACCTTGGCAGCAGCAGCTCTCCAAGATTCTGGGAATTGCAGGCTCTGGAACCTCTGGCAGAGTTTKAGCACAATCCAAAAGGACAGCACATAATCCCCACAAATGAGCTTTTCCAGCAGGGAAAAGGGGCTCCTCAAACCACACTGGTGCTCAGGAGCTGGAGTGAAGCCACAGTCATGGAAATCATCSCACTTTTATAAAGCTTCAGTGCTTCCATGAACAGCTTCATCCCGTTTATTCCAGAGCTGCAGCTGCTCCCCAGTGCTCCACACACAGCTGGGCTCCTCCCAACACCCATCCTGAGCCCTGGGCTGACCCACCACACACCTCCAAGTCAGATAAAAGCCAAACAAATCTCCATCACATGCATCATTATCCCTCCTGGTTATCAGCTCCTCTTCCTCCCAAAATTACGGGATTCTCTAACGAAGCACTGACAACAACAAACTCAGCTCTCTCAGTGTCCTGCACCAAAGAAATCCCCTTTGAGCCAAGCTCTCCCTAAACCAGGCCGTGCCTATTTCCAGCCTGAGCCTGGTTCTCTGCAAGAACTGGGCCCAGCACACGCTGTCCTTGCCTGAATCCCGGGGGATGCTCCAAGGGTCCCCTCTGCAATCGAGGCCACGGCAGCTGCATCACCAATTCCACACGYTTTCTCCCCAGAGGAAAATCCATTTTCAGTCACTGGCAGGGMTGAGTTTGGGGTGTAACTCAGGACTGTGGGAGGGCCAGAGCATCTCCCAGAGCTCCCCTGGGAGAGCAGAGCCACATCCCGGCACCAAGTGGCACAGATTCACCACAATCACCAGCAGGAAATGAAATAAACCCCAGCAGAAAACCGAACCAACCAACACTACGACAGCAGGAAGAGCAGAATCCCGAATTTCAAGTGATTTGGGCACAGCTGTGCTCCATTTCATGGGGTTTGGAGACTCCTGCACACAACAGGGCTCTCACACGGGGGATGCCTGGATCCAGCTGTGTATCCTGACACAGCTGTGTATCCYGACAGCCACATCCAGCACCGCATCCACAAGTGGCCACGCCACCTCCAGAAGTTTCTTTAGCACAAAACCACCTTTAAGTAGCTTAAACATCCCAAAAAAAGACTCAGCACGGACATGTGCCGGCTCAGGAAGATAAAACCCAGCAGTGTCAGTGATTCAGAGTAAAGAATCCCAGCTGGAAGTTTGGCCTTGCCAGCTCCACGACTCCAGGGGACAACAAGGCCTTTATAAACGCGGAGATCCCCGGTCCCGGCTCCCCCCTGGAGCCCCCGAGTTTCACAGACAGGAGAGCCGAGGGGCCCCGCAGCATTGCCGGTGCCTGGGATCCAGCCCCGCTCCCGGGAGGCTCCGTCCCGTTACCGCGAGTGACCGCCAAGGGCTCGGGACAGACCCCGAGGGGCTGGGGATGGGCCGGGAGCGGCTCCTCGGCCACACCGACAACACGGAGCCCGGCGAGGGGATCGGCCAGACGAGGAGCTCGCTCTCCTCATGGATCGCAAACTCCGGGGCTGTTTCTGAGCTCAAGTTTCGCTGCCGAAGGACCCGAGCCCGGCCGCTCACGGCTCTGCCCCGCTCGGCAAAGAACGAGCCCAGCCCGCACCGAGCAGCCGCCCGGATCTCCCGGCGCTGCCGGGGCAGAACGAGCAGCGAGCGGACAATTCATTATCCGGSCCCACGTTCGGAAATGTCACTGCCCTGCTCCAGGGGCAGCCCGGGCCGCCCCCTCCCCGGGGAGCCCCGAGGGTGAAACCCCGGCCCGGCCCGGCTCCGGCGGCGGAGCAGCTCCGCACCGGGGGCTCCGCACCGGGAACGGGCGGGGGCGGCCCCAGAGCGGCCCGGGGGAGCCGTCCCGGCCCCGGCCGCGCAGGGCCCCGCGCTGAGGCGGGACCCGCGGCCGGCCCCCGCACCCCGGCACCCACCCTCGTACCCCGGCACGACCTCCGGGACCGACCCCGGGACCCGCTCCCCGAAAGCGGCACCGGGACCCGCCCCCGCCGCCCCGCGAGGCCGCGCCGTGACCCCGCGGGCGCCGCCGACGCCGCCCCGAGGCCCGGCCCCGCCAAAACTTTCCCAAGGCCGAGCAGGGGCCCGCCGTTACCTACGAGAGGCTCCATGGGCGGCGTGGTGCGGCGCGGCCCGGAGCGGCCCCGGGCCCTCCGCCGCCGTCGCCGCCGCTGAGGCCGCTCCCGGGGCGGGGGGGGGGGAGCGGGGGGGGGCGGAACGGAACGCGCCACCCGGAACGCGCCGCCACCCCCGTTCCCGCCCGGAACGCTTTGGCGGGCGCACGCGGCCGTGCCGGGAGGGGCCAATGGCGGCGCAGGGCCAGGCCCGGGCCCCGCCCCTCTGCGCGTGCACGGGAGCGGGGGGGGGCAGAGCGCCCCCTGGCGGCGTGACCGAAATCCCGCGAGACCCCCGTGAGGGGAACGAGACCCCCGTGAGGGGAACGGGACCCCCGTGAGGGGAACGAGAGCCCCGTGAGGGGAACGGGACCCCCGTGTTGCAGCCCGTGACTCCCTGTGTGCAGTCCGAGACCCCGCTCAGGTGCTTGGAACCCCTGTGGGGTCGGTAACGCCTTTTACTGGGCCTGAGAGCCCMTTTCAGGGGTCTGCAATCCCTCCCACTGTGGGGCCTGAGAGCTTGGGTACCCCCTCACGGGRGTCTGTGCCCCCTGCGTGGGGATAATCCCGGCCCGGGGCTGCCTTGTGCGGGGTCAGTGCCCCCAGAGTGGGGCTGAAACACCCACCCTGCAGGCTGAGGGGTCAGCGGCCGCTCCCTGAGCCCGATCCCCGCCGGGAATCGCTTTCCCTGCCACGGAGCAGTGGGGGCCGGGGGCTGCTGGGGCTGGTGGCAAACAGGGCACGTCATGAGCACGGCTCAGCTGATCCCCACGCTGAATCCATCCTTTGTGCTCTGCCAGGAACCTGCCCTTGTTTGTGTCCCGCACAAAGGGATTGTTTGTGTGTCCCGGCAGGGAAATGTCCAGCACAGAAAGGACGGGCRCGGGGTTTGTCCCTGCTGTTTGTCCACACAGGGATCCTGCCCAAGGGGCTGGAGGGATCCCTGTGCTCCAGAGTGAGCCCTGCCCATTCCATCTCACCAAATTCGATCCCTTAAAATAGCAGTGCCRTAATCCTGGACAATCCTATTGCCTCAACTTAACACCGACGTCTGTCCTCATGCTGGGCCAGTGGAGACAGGCCCGGGGTAGTTATTGGTGAGGTTAAATCAGGGCTATTCAAAGAAATTATACTTAAATAAATTCTTAAGGAAGGGTTTTAATGCRGAGGTCTTTTTCATCCTAAACAATTCCATGGTTCCAACCACTCCCGGGACATGGAACTGTTCTCCTACCCCACCAATCAGYCTGTGGTGAATGAAAAGTGTAAAATTTCTGTAGAATAAAAGCTGTTTAAAATGTTTTACCTGCAAACCAGGGATAAACATCCCACCAAGAAGCTTCAGAGATTTGGTTMGTGAGTCATTTAATTAAAATGACACAAGAAGGGGCTTGTCTTCCCTAAGGACAATGACAAAGAGGGATTTAAAGAGGAGATGACGTCCTGGGTTTAGTTAGTTCACAAATAAAATCCAAAAGCATTTCCAAGGAAACTGGACAATAAACCAGCACTTTACAGACACTGAATTATTTAACAATTAGKCCAGAAAACAATCAGATGCAATTAAATCCCWWTTTTTATACCATTTGCCATTACTCYGTGTAKCCAYTGGCCAGGAGCACMCACACACTCAYTTAGGCATTAGTTTGGATATGAGAAACAAAATTAGGCAAGAAATAAAAAATATAAGAAAATATTGGAGTTGTATTTTTCTGGGTAAATCCCTATTTAAGCCACTCAAATCTTTGGGGTTTGTATGAAGATCCAAACATGTGCAAAACTTCCCAGCCTCCAGGAAAGAAGACCCAAAGCGTTTGGAAGTGAGAAGTAAAATCCCGGCAGGAAATTGAAGGATTAAAGACGACAAAGGTGTCCTCACTCTGAGACGAAGTGGGGAGCCGCTTAATTGGAAGTGAAAGGCAGGACATAATCATTAATTAATTGTTATCCCCAGCTATAAATAGTGCCTGGCCCCGGGTCAGCTCCGTCCCGCCGGGAATAGCGCCTAATCCCGGCGCGGTGCTCCCGGWGATGAGCGGGGCCGGCCGCTCCCGGAGCACCCCGAGTTTGCAGGAGCTGCTCTGTGTTCTGTGCCACCGAGTCCCGGCCTTTGTCCTTGGGGACCCCGGGGGTGCACAGGGGCCTTGGGGTGGGTCTGGGAGGGTTTGGGGATGTTTGGGGTGGGCTTAGGCGGGTYCGGTTTGTTTCGGGGTGGGTTTAAGCGTGTCTGGGCTGAGTGTGCTTGGGTTGATGTCAAACCTCTCCTCCTCCCGAGCCGTTCGCACCGCTCGGGTCCCCTCGGCAGGGGAAGGAGGGACCGGGACTACAGCTCCCAGCAGGCAGCGGGGCGGGGCGGACCCGAGCGGGCCCGAAGCCAGGCCGAGCAGGGCCGAAGCGAGGCCGAACGGGCCCGAAGCCAGASCGAGCGGGGCCGAAGCGGGGGCAGGGACGCCCCGGTAGAGGAGCATCCCCGCCAAGATGAACGCGGTGCTGGCGGTGCGGCAGTACGTGTCCAARATGATCGAGGACAGCGGCCCCGGCATGAAGGTGCTGCTGATGGACCGGGAGACGGTGAGCGGCGGGGGCCGGGAGCGCGGAGGGCGGCGGGGCCGGGAGCCGGGCCCGGGCCCGCCGTGACGGGCGCTGCCCCCTGCCGCCCTCAGACCGGGGCCGTGAGCGTGGTGTACACCCAGTCCGAGATCCTGCAGCGCGAGGTTTATCTCTTCGAGCGCCTCGACTCGCCCAACAGGGAGCCCATGAAGCACCTCAAGGCCATCTGCTTCCTGCGGCCCACCAAGGTACAGAGCACAGGGGGACGAAACGGCCTCAGACCGTGCTGGCGAGGTTCAGATTGGATATTCAGGGAAATTCCTTCATGGAAAGGGTTGTACAGGGCCTGRCACAGGGCAGCGGTGGAGCCACCGTGCCTGGAATTGTTCAAATCCGTGTGGGTGTGGCGTTTGGGACCTTGGGGAATGGCTGGACACCAAGATCTCAGGGCTTTCCCAACCCTAACGATTCCATGATTCCCTGTTCCGTAACTCTGCTCTCCCTGGTGCTGTTCCCATCCAGGAGAACGTGGAGCTCCTGGTGCAGGAGCTGCGRAGGCCCAAGTACAGTGTCTACTTCATCTGTGAGTATGAAGAGTCCAGGGTCMTGGAGGTCCATAAATCTGGAACAGGCTCTGCATCCCAGCGGGGATGGGACAGGCTCCACACCTCGGTGTGGATCACAGGGCACCTTCCTGTGCTGGCTGTGTCAGGCAGGGGCTTTCCACAYGTCCTGCTCACACCACGGAGTGTCCCATGAGTTTGGGAATGGAGCAGAATGMCTCCAGCTGCTTTGGGGTTGAAATCCAGTCCTCCAGCCCAGGAATTCATCAGTAGGATCCCAGGAACTGGGTGGAGTGGCCTCTAGATGTCATTGTGGCTCTGCAGGACGGGGCCAGGCACTGGGGAGATGGGCAGGGAATGAGTTCAGAGCATCCTTGGGAGGTGGCTCGGGATTCCAGCAGGTGCAGGGTTAGAGGGTCTCTGTGGGATCTGCTCCTGCTCTGGAGGGATCAGACTGTGCTGTCCCACAGGGTCTGCATGGAGCCCCACTGTCCCTTCCCTGTTCCCTCCCAGATTTCAGCAACGTCATCAGCAAGAGCGATGTGAAGGCCTTGGCTGAGGCTGATGAGCAGGAGGTCGTGGCTGAAGTCCAGGTGAGGTTTGGATGTTTTATCCAAACCCAGAAGCAAAGAGAAGGTCCAGSCTGCCAGACACCGGGAGAAGGAGGGGAGTTGTCAGTGTGTTTGGGGGGGKTTGAGGTGGAGGAAGGAAGGCAGGATTGTCCCAGCCAGGGTGTCCAGGTGGTGGCTGGGGCTGGGTGGTCAGTGCTGGCTCTGGCTGGGGTCAGGGTTGGACTCAGGACTGTCCTGCTCCCCTCCCCAGGAGTTCTACGGTGACTACATTGCAGTGAACCCTCACGTCTTCTCCCTCAACCTGCTGGGCTGCTGCCGGGTAGGAACATGGCGAGTTCTCCTTGCAGTGGGTGATGCTCAGCCCTCCTGAGCCAGGGCACTGGGGGGCTGCCAGAGGGGCCACGCATGGGGAATGGGCCTTGGCAGGGAGAGGAGCACCGGGGAGTTTGGGTTCAGCCCCTGGGTGCCTGCTGCTCCAGTGCAGCTCTGCTTTCCTGAGAGACTTCAGCACTCAGAAACAAGGATGTGGGAAAGTTTGGGACCAGTGCCTCCATGTGAGGTGCAGCCTTTCCTTCCAGGGCCGCAGCTGGGACCCSGCCCAGCTCACCAGGACAACCCAGGGGCTCACTGCCCTGCTCCTGTCCCTGAAGAAGTGCCCCATGATCCGGTACCAGCTCTCCTCAGAGCCAGCAAAGCGCTTGGCCGAGTGTGTGAAGGTGAGAGGAGCCCACAGCACATCCCTTTGGGACAAATCCAGGCTTGGTTAGTTTTTTACATGTGGATCCACTGGAGGGAATTGTTTTCAGTCAATTCCTGTAAACTCCATCGTTTACTTGGAGGCCCAGCACTGGGCAGGTCACGTCCTGCTCTGCTCCCAGAACAGCAGCTGGAGCCAGCATTGCTGGGAGCCTGGGGCCTGCAGCTCCTCCCTGGCAGTGCAGACAAAGCACCAGCGTTGGGGTTTCACCCTCCCTTCCCTCTGTGCCCAAGCCCACACTGAGAGGGAGCCTTTTCCAGGTGCTGCAGTGGGATTTTTCCCATTTCTCCCCAGCAAGTGATCACCAAGGAGTACGAGCTGTTTGATTTCCGGCGTACTGAGGTCCCTCCCCTGCTCCTCATCCTGGAYCGGTCAGACGATGCCATCACCCCCCTCCTGAACCAGGTGAGTCACACCCAGGTGTGCTGGGCTGGGGCAGGGCTGGCAGTCCTGCAGCAGCTGGAGTTCTACCCCTGGCAGCTCATGGGTTTGGATATGGGAGAGAAAAGTGCCGCTTCCCACCCCCAATCCCTGCAAAATCCCTCTTCTATCCCCTAGCTGGGTTTTCCAGACCTGAATGGGGGTTGTTTCTGCTGGTTTCAGTGGCAGATGGACCCAGCACCCTGGAAAAAGGGGCCACCAGCACTTCTGTGTGCTTCTGGAGCCCCAGTGCTTTGCAGGGCCTTTCCCAGGGGCTGTTTGTGGAGTCTGTGGAGTGACCTTGCCCTGCTGGGTCTCCCTCTCTTATTGATGGCTGCTGCATTTGCTGGGAGCTGTTGGRTTTATTTGTTCCATGCTGTGCTGCAGATCCTGGTCTCCCTTCATTTCTGTGGGGTTCYCTTGGAACCTGGGGATCAGGAGCTGCCCCTGCCCCAGGACTGCTGTAACACCGGTTCTGCAGGAGCTGGAGGTGACACCTGTGTCACAGAGGGGTGTGGCTGTCACAGCCCAGCTCACACCTGCTTTGTGGTGTGCTTTAAGGCTGTGCTCAGCATCAGACAGTATCTGCTGTTTCAGGATTTCCTATCCCAAAGAGATTCCTGGGGATGTAAATGCAGTGTTGGGCAGGGCAAGGCTCTGATCAGCTGTCACTGTTCTCTCTGGGTTATTATTAGACTGCTCAGGATAAAAATAGAAACTCCTGATGTGCAGAAATGCTCCTGCCAGTGGAGCACGTAGGGAATTCTGCAGTGGAATTGTGGGACCTCTCCCTGCCTGGTAGAAAGTTGGGGGTTTTGGTGGCCAGCAGAGGTGTTGGGACAGGAATGTTAATCCCCATCCTTCTTTGGTCTCCTTTGAAGGTACCTGATCTGGTGGGAGGTGTSCCTGCCATGAACAKGRTGGGTTTAATGTCCTTTCYGACCCAAACCATCCAGGGGTGATTTGGGATGATCTGCACTGTCTCCCCATCTGGTTACCTATCAGGGGTGTTGATTTTCATTGGAATGTCCTGGCTGGTTTGAGGGACGCCCTCCCAGGCTCTGCCGCGTGTCCTGGGGCAGCAGGAGCAGCTCTGGCTGGCTTCAGCTGAAGTCCATTGATTTCCCAGTGCTGTGTCTCAGCAAGGTCATGCCTTTGCCTCCTGTGTCCCCTGGCAGTGGACGTACCAGGCCATGGTGCACGAGCTGCTGGGCATCAACAACAACCGCATCGACCTTTCGCGGGTGCCGGGGATCAGCAAGGACCTGCGCGAGGTCGTGCTGTCAGCCGAGAACGACGAGTTCTATGCCAACGTAGGTGTCCCTCAGCAGCACCCAGCCCTGGGCTTTGCCATGGGAGCCTCAGGGTGGGGATGTGCCACTCGTGACAGCCAGTGGCGTTTGATGTGAGATAACGTGTCCTGTTGGGATTTCAAACCCTGCTGCAGGTTTTGGGGGATGCAGCCACCYTCTSCCTGCTGCTCAAGGCTCTGCCTTGCTCAAGACTCTCTCAAGTGAGTTTCCCTCTGTTTCCCATCTTGTTCCAAACAGAACATGTACCTSAACTTCGCTGAGATTGGCACCAACATCAAGAACCTGATGGAGGATTTCCAGAGGAGGAAGCCRAAGGAGCAGCAGAAGCTGGAGTCCATTGCAGATATGAAGGTACAGACAAAGCCCATCCCAGCTGTGTCCCATCCTTTAATGTTAGCAGTAAATAAAGAGTACATCCCCCTCAGAAATCTCCTGGTAATGAAAGGACAGAAATCCTGTGGGCTCTTGGGATTGAGGTATCTGATCCTCTGCACACCTGCACAGGGCTTGGATTGCTGGGAATTTGTACAGTTCATGGCTGGCTGCACCCATCTTCTGTATCCTGCTTTTCTCTGGAAGCACCCACTGCCTCAGTTTCCYATCACAGGCCTTTGTGGAGAACTACCCTCAGTTCAAGAAGATGTCAGGCACGGTGTCCAAGCACGTGACAGTGGTGGGGGAGCTGTCCCGGCTGGTGGCAGAGAGRAACCTGCTGGAGGTGTCYGAGGTGGAGCAGGAGCTGGCCTGCCAGAGTGACCACTCCAGTGCCCTCCAGGTACTCACCCTGCACGGGGGGGTTCATCCATCCCTCCCCTGGGGCTGGGGRTTGGATGCTGTGGGAGCTCTGTGTGTGGATACCCTGTGGGGAGGGACCCTGCATGTGGAATTGCTCCTCAGTGCTCAGCTCAGATGGGAATGAGTCATCGTTAATAACTGGCTTGAGAAGCATCTTTGCAAATCCTGTCCTTACATCCCACAATCCAGCATTCTTTCATTGTATTCAGCCAGTTGGCTTCTGGCAGGCACCAGGATAAAACACCCTCAGACACTATGCAGGAGCTGATGTGGTTTTTGGGCAGGAGAAGAGCTGGAATCCATGGAATTGTCTTTTTTTTTTTTAAGAAGAGCCACTGGAAAGTCTCTTAGATACAAGATTTCTTTGGCAGAGAGGCCTGGAAAAGCTGGAGATAGGCTCTGTGGGAGCTGAACTGGACTGTCCCCAGGTGGAATGTGCTCCCATCCCCTGGGCTGATGCTTCCCTATGGACCAGGGAGTGTAGGGATGGGATTCCATAGCTGGTGTCTGGCAGGATTTACATGGCTGGATGTGGAACTGGGAATGCAGCCAGGAATGTGTTTGCTGGAAGCAGCCTCTSAGGTCCTCATGCTGTATCACTGTCTCCAGCTCAGGTTGTTGCAGTTTAGAAGTCAAACATTCCCAGTCTGCTCCCTCCTGCACCATGAGCCATGATTTTTCATGGAATATACAGAGCTGGTGCCAGATGAATCCTGGCGTTCCTGGGCTCACCTTGGTCCTGCTCTGCACGGTGTTTCTGCAGTTTTAGAGCAGAAATGCTGCCTCAGTTTCCTTCCAGCCCTGYTGTATTTCCAGCAGCTGAGGCCACTGGAAGATATGCAGCAGCTTGGAAGGAAATGGAAAGCYCTGTAAGAGGGATCTTTGTCCCTGCAGCCACCCCACCCTGGGCTGTCCCTGCTGTGGCTCCCAGTGGCAGCCAGAGGGGCAAGGCCAGGGGACAAGCAGCAGCAGCCAGGGCCCAGAATAAGGGTGGAATTGTTCTCCCCTGATGTCACTTCAGGGATTGTTGGATCTCTGGTGGCCTTGGGCCCCCCAGTCCAGGACATTTGRGTTCTTCCTCCCCTGGGCTCTCATTAACCCTGACACAGCAGGAGCCCTGGGAGCTGAGWGGAGGGTTGGGATCCTCCTGTGGACAATGGCTCTTCTGTTCTCTGCTTCCTGCTGCTCCTGCCACTGCCAGCACAGGAACCTCCTGGGGCTCCAGCCCTCCCCTCACAGGTGAATTCCTGACCTTGRATGGGGAAATTCCTCTTGATCCTCCTCACAGCCAGGATTTGATGCTGTGTTTTTGTCACTAGTCGGCATTAGTCAAGGTCCCGGTCCCTGAGGGCTCTGCGGAGCAGCCCGGTGTGGGTCTGTCCCCAGTCCCGGTCCCTGAGGGCTCTGCGGAGTAGCCCGGTCCTGGTCCCGGTCCCGGTGCCGGTCCCTGAGGGCTCTGTGGGGCAGCCCGGTGCGGGTTCGGTGCCGGTCCCTGAGGGCTCTGTGTCCCGCAGAGCGTGCGGCGGCTGCTGCAGAGCCCGCGGGTGTCGGAGCTGGACGCGGCGCGCCTGGTGATGCTCTACGCGCTGCGCTACGAACGCCACGGCAGCAGCGGCCTCCCGGCGCTTCTGGAGGAGCTGCGGGGCCGCGGCGGCACCGACAGGTACCGCAAGGTAACCCCGGGCTGGGGCAGGACCGGGGCAGGTACMGCGGGGGAGCCCCGGGGTGSGGCAGGACCGGGGCAGGTACCGCGGGGGAGCCCCGGGGTGCGGYAGGTCTGGCAGAGCTCTTGAGCTCGGGTGGGACCCGTGGGTGTGGCTTGAAAAGGTGTTTAAAGTGAGTGACTCGATTTCCATTCCCACAATCGGTGATGTTGGGGGTTGGACTCCGGTGGTCCCTTCCACTCCGGACYGGTCTGTGATTCTGTGATATTATGAAGGACTTAAAAACGAAGGGAGGGGAGTGTGGCACGTACACGGGCCTGGGATGTGCTTCCTCTCCTCCTCCCACAGCTTCTGCAGCCCCGGCAGTGGCTGCAGCAAGGGCTGGGGATGGAGAGGAGCTGGCAGGGAGGGAACAGGCAGCAGAGCCAGGAGCAGCTGGGGAGGAGGTGGAGGAGCAGGATGATGTCAGCTCGTGTGGAGGAGCTGCTGCAGGCGATGGAGATGAAGCCTCTCCTCAAGCAGGAGGGTCGGGGCGGGCTGGGGGCCGTGGGAGTGCTGCCCCCTCACCTCCGTGTGCAGTCGCAGCTGGGATCACCTCTGTGGCTCCTTGTCCCCGTGTCACACCCCCAGGAGGTGTCAGCAGTGACCGCCTGGGGGCTGACAGGGCCCCTCTCCCTGCACAGCTGGTGTCGGCCGTGCTGGAGTACGGCGGGAAGCGCGCCCGGGGCAGTGACCTGTTCAGCCCCAAGGACGCCGTGGCCATCACCAAGCAGTTCCTCAAAGGCCTGAAGGTACCTCGGGGAAAGGGGGACACACTCAACCAAATCTGCAGCCCAGAGGAGGAGCAGGGCTGGCAGGAATGCTGGGGCTGCTGGCTCAGGGTTTCACAGAGAGGGCAGTGGCTTCAGGGCCTGATTCCACTGAGAACAATGGGAGCGAGCTGCTGGAGAGCTTCTCAATCCCAAATTCAGGAGCAGTACCTGCTGTGCCTCTGCTGATCCTCCTTCCTTGCTGGGCCACTTCCTAAAGAGCTTCTCTCTGGCTGCAGGGCATCGAGAACGTGTACACCCAGCACCAGCCCCTGCTCCAAGAAACCCTGGACCAGCTGATCAAGGGAAAGCTCAAGGACAGCCAGTATCCCTACCTGGGCCCCAACACACTCCGGGACAGGTACAGGGGCCTTGGGGGCAGGGCCTGCCCTGGCACAGCCCTGGTGTTCCCAGCACTGTCCCCACAGCGGGGTTGGACTGATGCTGAACAGAACTGGGGTTTAGCACAGAAATCTCCTGGATCTGGAGGTCTCATATCCCCCAGGAATGTTCCCTGGAGCAGGCTCCCAGCACTGGGATGTGTCTCTGCCAGTTGCTGGTCAGTCACAAGCACGAGCTGCCCCRAGCCTGGGAGCTCCACGTGTCCTTGCCTGACTCCAATTGATCCTGATTTCCCAGCAGATCATGCATTAAACATGGGCCTGCAGATCCACAGGGAGCGGGGTGGAGCTGCTGGAGGCTGCTCAGGGCTGTGGTGAAAGTTCAGGAGAGGAGAGGTTTTGGGGCATGCAGGGGTTGTTYRCAGCTCTGAGCCTGGCATGTCACAGGGRTGAGGGAGGGTCTGGAGGAGGCACCCTCTGGGTCATGGATCACTGCCTSCAAGGTGCAGGATTTATCCTTGGCTTTGTCTGAACCCAGCTCAGTRTTTGTGGCTGCTCCATCCCAGCATCCAAGGCCAGGTTGGACAGGGYTTGRATCCCCCTGGACTGCTGGAAGGTGTCCCTGCTGTGAACCAGATGAGCCTTTAGGTCCCTTCAAGCCAAACCATGCCGTGATTTGTGCCTTTGTCCCAGGCCTCAGGACATCATTGTGTTCCTCATTGGAGGGGCCACCTACGAGGAGGCTCTGGCCGTGTTCAACCTGAACCGCTCCAACCCCGGCGTGCGCATCGTGCTGGGAGGCACCACCATCCACAACACCCGCAGGTACAGCCCTGCCCTGCAGCCCTGCTGGGAAACTGCTGCCACAGCTGGGATTTGGGGTGCCTGAGGGAGCCCCACCTGGAAATGGGTGTCACCTCTGGCCCCAGCTCTGCTCATGGTGGGACAGATCCCTGAGCTGGAGGTTAACCTGCATTTCCATGAGTTCAAGGGCTGGCAAGAAGAGTTTTCCATAGAGATTTTCTAGTTCATAACACTGGGAAGGCAGAGCAGGACATGGGAGTTCAGCACTGAATGAACCTGCAGCTGCTTTGCTGAAGGTGGGCAAAGATTCCTGTCAGTATGTAAGTCCCAGTGGGAAATGTCTGTCTTATAATACAAATAACTTTTCCTGAACCCAAATTACCCCCTTTGGGCACAGGAAAGTATTGAGGCCACAGTGGGAATTGCTTCCCATTGGCAGAGCTTGCTGCTGGCCAGGCAGGAGAGCAGGAATTCTCTCCAGATCCCCAGTGCTCAGTGTGGGATGGTGGGAAAATCCTGAGCTGCTGCTGCTGGAGCTCAGGATCTGCAGCTCCATCTCTGGCTCCACTTGGATTGGTGCTGCTGGGAGCCACCCGGGCTGGTTTGGGCTCTGCTGCTGTGCAGGCCCTGAATTATTTACAGAAGAACTGGGATTCTGTATCCAAATCTGCATTTCAAAGAATTAAGTGGAGAAAAAAAAAAAAAAGGAAAATAAAATGCTGGTGCTTTGGAAGGGCTGGATGTGGCTGGGGAGGACAGCAAAGGGCCTGTTCTGAAACAGCCCTGTCCCAAATGGTCCATTTTCCCTTGGATAAGGTTTCCCTGAGGATGGAAGGACAATAAAACTATCTCCTGCCCACTGTTATGCATAATTCCAGCAGTGCCCTAGGATCAGGGATATCTCAGCACATCCATGAGGTGTCTGATGCGAGGAGAGCAGGTTTTAGTGAATCCCAGCCCCTCACCTAATCCACAGCCTTGCTGATTCCCGTGAGATTAGGGCAGATATGTCACCAGAACAAGGGGATTTGGGTGTTAATGCGCCCAGCAGCCGTGTAAGCACCTAATCCTGCTTCCATTGTTCTTACTCCCTGCTGGAACCAGGACCAACATCTGTGGGCCCAGAGGGGGTGGCCCAAAGGATGGAGAATCCACCCTGCTCCGAGGGATTCCAGAGCAATTCCGCAGGGTCTGGAGAGGAGAGGGTTACAGAGGATCAATAATCGGATAAAAAGRGTTGCCAGGAACATCTGGTGCTGGGGCTGACTCATCCTGGGCAGGTTGAGCAGGAACCTGCTGGGACTAATCCCAGGATGTGGGGCCTGACCCAGTTACCCAGTTACAGCCACCGGCTCCCCCTGGGGACCCTCCTCGTGCCCGTTTCTGCTGGGAGCTCCATCTCCAGGCCCTGGCTGGGGGSAGCAGCCAGGGAGGAGCCTGCAGATGCCTCTGCTGGGTCCTGCAAGATCTGCAGGCTCCTTGGAGCAGCAGCCTCAGCAGGTGGGGTCTGTGCTGTGGTTGCAGCTCATCCCTGGAGGGCAGGTGGGAGTTTGGCTCCTGCCTCCAGTCACTCCASACTGGGAATGTGCTCAGAGAGGCCGTGCCAAGGGACCCTGAGGTGTCACTGGTCACAGGCACAGCCTGCCCCAGACAGCACAGAACCAGGAGACCCGAAAAACACCAGTCATTCCCTGCCAGAGCTCAGTTCTGCCTGGTTCTAGTGCCTAAAAATAACCAGGAGGAGGGAGAGATCGGGCTGGAACACAAAGCCAGGTGCCAGAGCCTGTGCCAGAGCTGGTGGGCAGTGCCCTGGCTGTGCCCCCTCCCAGCGTGTCCGGTGGGACTCAGAGCTGGGTGGTGCTGCAGGGTTTTGCAGGGCATTTTAGGGTTTTTGCTGTTTTTCAGACCCCTCGAGATTCACAACCTGAGCAGAAAGAGCTGCTCCAGCCCCAGCTTAGGGGAATCCCATTTCTGCAGGATTTGTGGCATATCTTGGTTTGCATTTCTTCATCCTTTCGGGTGTTTTTTTTAAGCATTGCTGTTGAGATCACCTGATCAGCACACTGAGGGATGAGTCAGCCTGGGAATGGCCGTGGTGTCTCACTGCCAGAGGAGCCATCCTCAGCAGCATCCTTCCTGCTGGAGCATTCCTGCCTTTGGGAGCTGCTCCCAGCCCYGGGGCTGTGATGCCAGCAGGCCTGAGGCTTGTGCTGGGCACAGTCACAGCCCCTCTGGCCTTGCACAGCTATCAGGGTGCCMTGAGCAGCTCCCAGCCCCTCGTTTCACTGATCTGAACCTTTCCTGGCAGCTTCCTGGAGGAGGTGACAGCCGCAGGGTTCCGCGGCCGAAGCTCTGACAGCTCCCAGGTGCCACCAAGGTCCAGCAGCCGCCGGTGAATCCTGGGGGAGTAAGGAGTACTCTGGAGCATGTTCAGAGCTTTCCCAGAGCAGAGCAGAGCAGAGCAGGAAGTTCCTGCCCTGCAGCCGGAGCTTCCCCTCCACACCCAGAAGGGCAGCGAGTGCTGGAGCTGGCACTGGCCCAAGGGCAGGGATGTGCCCCCACAGCAGCTCCTCGCTGTGCCCTCACAAACAGCTCCAGGACTGGGACTGTCACCTGAGGAGAGCCTGGGAAAGCCCTTGAATCCCTGCAGCTCCTGGCTCTTCACTGGGACACTCGGATGGGYCCCATGAGGAACCCCCGAGCAGCTGTGGGGTGCAGCTGTGGGCACAGGAGCCCTTTGCTCTCTTGTCTGTATATGTTGAATCCTATTAAATCCCCMCTTGGGCCGAATCTGTCTGCTGGATGATTGCCACTTTCCCTTTCCCGGTGCCACAAGGTGCAGTTACAGCCTGAGCCTCCGCAGGAGCTTCTGCTCCCCTCCAGGACCACACCAAGAACCTGCAAGTGCATTTCCAGCTCTGCTCCCYGGCCTCTAATCAGCACTTGATTGGGAATTAACAAGCCAGATCAAATGAAATGAGCTCCTAAATCCCTGGGAATTATCTTGGCATCACAACTAAGTCCTGTTGATGTGGGAGAGAGCAAAGCCCTGCAGGGAGGAGGGGACCTGGCCCTGGGGGTCACTGGGCAGCTCCTGGGGAAGGGAGGGGAGAACACAACCTGTGCTGGGGGGGGTTCTCTGCCAACAGCTAAGGGTGGAACTGGGTGGGTTCAGTGACTTTTTGATGAATTTTGGGTTGTTGGGACAGGCAGAGCCGCCAGTGAATTCCCCCTTACAGGTGCCTCAGGTCTCTGAGAGCCTCAGACCTCAGCAGAGTCACAGCAGTCAGAGGATCCTGGGCAGCCCCCWGCCCCTYCACTCCTCCAGCAGCCCCTTTCCCAGACACCRAGGCTGTAATTATCATCAGAGACACAGAAAAGCATGTGTCCTAATTAAACTCTGCTCACCTTYCAGGCAGCAGCTTCACACTTGATATCCAGAGGCAAATGCTGTGTGTGGGGTGTTAAATACATAAATAAACCAGGAGTTTGCTGATTTGCTCTGCAAGAAGAGCTGATTTTGGCAAGTGTTTGTTATGGATCAGCACAAGGAGCAGCTGCAGCATCAGGCCAGGGGTAGCAAAGGGGCCAAGTGAACACAGGGAGAGGCACAAACACACCTTGGAGAGGCTTTTCATTCTGCCCACGGGGATGGGGAGGGGGACAGGGGTGAGGAGCTGCACAGACCATGTCACCTGTCCCACTGGGAGCAGCCAGGGCCAGCCTCCCTGCTGGARGTGCAGCCTCCTGTTCCTGGTACAGGAATGGGCACGGGTTCCCTCCTCTCTCCTTCCTTGCCTGTAAATTGTTGATGTATCCAGCTCTGAATCATTGGTCACATCCTTCACAGTGTGACTCACTGGCAGAACAGCCTGAGGATTCCAAGTGCAGCTGAATCCCTGCTCCCAGGCACTGTGTGCAGGTGCATTACCTGCTGTGCTTTCAGGGCAACTTCCCTGGCACCAGAGCACGTTTGGGAAGAGCCCYGGATGCAAAGGGCACGGCAGAGCTGTGCCACTGCCACCAGCWCTGTGCCATCTGCTGCTGGCCCTCAGCCTGTGCTCTGCAGGCCCTGGCCACCACARACAGGATGTGAGGAAGGACAAGTCTGGTTGGGAGGCAAAATGTCACYAAATAARGTGGCAGGTTCTGTGGTGTCCTTGGGATACAAACACTCACAGAAGCTCTGGAAATACTCCACAATCCAAGTACATCCSTAGGACTCTGTGTGCATTAATTCCAGAGTACTGGGGTGAARCTACAACTTGAAATCGGGGCTGGGAGATGTTGTCCAGTGATGGGATGGACACTGTCATTGGAAAGCTGATGCACTGATGGATCASTCTGTTTCTGGACAGAACCATKYTCTCCTTTCTCTGCTTTTCCCTCTACCTCACCCATTTTTGATCCATAAATCCCATCCGTGACYTCAGTCTCATGCTCAGACTGTTCTGGACTTGCAGGACATGGAGGAGACAGACAAGCCAAAAAARGGCATTTTTAAGGAAGCCGAGTGTCTCCTCACTTTTGGAAGCCAGGCTCCGAATCCAGCTGAATCCCCGCTGTCAGACCCTCCGTGCTGGAAGCGACCCCTCCCCAGGAAACCTCTGGAGAGAGGGATTTGTTCMCACTTCCCAACACCTTTAGGGGAGAAAACCCTCCCAGAGCCACCCGGCTGCTTTTCCCTCTCCTAGGAAGTTTCCCGGTGACCCGTGACAGCTCCGGGAAGGCGGCGGGGCCCCGGTGGGGACCCCCGGGCGAGGCACCGCCCGCCCCGCGCCCGCGGCCCCGCGGCCCCGGTGAGTCAGAGACAAAGAAGAAAAACCCTCGTGGGCTGCGATTCGCCCCGTGCCGCGAACCCCGACGTCACGGCGGCGCGGCTATAGATGGAGCTCGGGAGCCCGGCGCAGCCCGGCGCAGCCCCCCGAGCTGCGGGATGGTGGCGGCGGGGGGGGACGCGGCGGCGGCGCTGCCGATGGCTCAGAGCGCCGGACCGGGCGCCGTGTAACGGGAGAGGGCCCTGAGCCACCGCGGGGCGAAGGCAGCGCGATTCCCCCGGGGCCGCGGGAGCCCCCTCTGCCACCGCCGCCCCCCGCCCCGAATCGCCTCCGAGCGCACCGAGGAACGATGAAAAAGAACAATTCTGCGAAAAGGGTGAGTAGAGAGCGGGTCCTTGGCGGGGCAAAGGCAGGGTGAGGGAGGCTCCTGGATGTTTTGGGGAGGGGGTGTTGTCTCTCCGGGGCCGGTTTTTGGCCTCGCCTCTGCTCCCCCCCGCAAAAAGCGCACGGACCCCGAGCGGACCCAAAGAGACCCAAAGCCCGCGGCCGGCCCTGCTCCTGCCTCCCGCAGCCGCCACAGGCGCCGGGTGATGTGGGCAGGCAGTTTTCATCTTGGAACACAAGGAAACGATAAAATCCGGAGGCACCATCAATCCCTCGCTCTTAGCCGTGCTGCACCCAGCGATCCGATCATCGCTGCCTGCAGAGACACCTCTGATACAAACCAACCAGAGGGTTCACCCCTTGGATTAATTGCTCATAAAAAGCTCAGAAATGCGATTTTCACCACCGTAAGAAAAGGCAGCTGGTTCCAATCGCGCCCATCCCCCTCCTGCTCCCCTTTCCGTGGGTAAATGCCCGATGGATGAGGCGGCAGAGACACCGGCCTGTCTTATATAACGGCGCAGGGAGCCCTGCCCGCTGCTCGCAGCGTCCTCCCGGCGCTGCCACTGTGTCCGCAGCACMAAAATCCCCGGGAGTGACCCCGGGGAAGGGCTCGGTCCCGGCGGAGAGAGGGGCTGCAGGGAGRGGGAGACAAAAGTTGGGCAAAGAGGGAAGGGGAGGGGGGAGAAAAGGAGTGTAAAACCAAGAATAATCCCGTTTTCCCCCCCCATTTTCTTCCCTCTCGCTTTGTGTTAGGGGCACCAGGATGGAAACCAGCAACCTGTGCAGCCGGAGAAGGTCGGCTGGGTGCGGAAATTTTGCGGGAAAGGCATTTTTAGGGAAATCTGGAAAAACCGTTATGTGGTTCTGAAGGGAGATCAGCTTTACATCTCGGAGAAGGAGGTAGGATCGGTTTCAGTTTCCTTTCCCATCCCCCCTTCCTCCCTTTGCATATGAAAGGCGCAGCCCCGGCCCTTCCCAGCGCCCCTCCAGCGCCAGCCGGGCCCTGGAGCTTCCTCGGGGGCTTCTCCCCTCCCCGGGCCGGCGCCGATCGGGGCCGGGTTCGGGCTCGGCTCCTGCAGCGATT
The DNA here is from genome assembly GCA_902810485.1 of Alauda arvensis. Classification (NCBI taxonomy): domain Eukaryota; kingdom Metazoa; phylum Chordata; class Aves; order Passeriformes; family Alaudidae; genus Alauda; species Alauda arvensis. The sequence continues at coordinate 38,633 of CADDXX010000975.1, read as the reverse complement.
CTCCCAGACAGCTCTGCTGGGAGACATTTTCCCGGCGTGGAGACACGAAAAGGATTCACTTAGGGAGAGTTAAGCCCTCAAACCTCTTTGCGCCGCGGCGACAGCAGCGCCGGCTCCCTTCGGTGCCTGTGTGCCGTCCTTGAGCCCAGCACTGCCCCGCTCCCACCTGCTCACTCTCCAGTTGGAAATAACTCCACTCTCACAACTGGAATCGAGCCGTTTACAGGTCGATCTCTTGGATTTTTCCCCCATGCCAAGAGGAAAGCRGGGACATTCCACCCCGATCGACCCTGTTGGATGTAACACGTGCCCCCTCCGCTGCCCCTCGGCTCCTCGCTGGGCTTTGGGGTTTAACGTGGYGTTGACGTTGGAGGTAATCGGATGTGCCTGTCAGCACCTGGCTGTCCTTGCACGGCCCCCCTGCGCTTTTTGTCTCCATAAATCCGTCAGGGAGAACTCCCCAGGCCAGAGCCCTGCTCCCTCCSATCCCTGAGACATCCCAGAGCTGCACTGGGCAGAGTGGTGCCCACTGCATGCCTTGTTCCAATACAGGGAATTCRGGATAAAATCCTGGTCTCTCTGGGTTTCCCCCCTCACTGGAGGTCATTTCCTGACAGACCGAGGTTGGATGCCTGGCTCTGTCAGTGCCTGGGGAGAGGAAGGGACAATCTGATTTAAGGCTGAGCCACGGACATGGCACAGGCAGGGGGTCGGGGCTTGTTCAAACAGAGAAATGGACCCAGGTTGTGCTGAGCTGCTCGCTGGCATTCCAGAGCTTGCTCCCATCAAGCTCCTGGCTGCTCCAGAGCCAGAGAGGAACACAGGAACAGGCAGCAGATGTCCAGGTAGCTCCAGACCAAATCCAAGTGTGCTGGGAGCCCAGGAGAGGGATGAGGCTGGGGGGGCCAAGGCTGTGCTGAACAAGAAGCTCTTGTGTTTGTGTTTCATAGGGGGAAAGCTCCCAGCTGGCTCCGTGTGTGTGTGAGGGACCATAAATAACACACAGCAGCCGCTGCTGAGGCTTTATATGGAAGAGTCTGTGGTCACAGGGATGTGGTCACAGAGGTGACATCTGTGCTGGCCACGGAGGTGACACGGGGTGCTGAGGTGACTCTGCCTGAGGAACACAGCCGTGTCAGGGGCTCTGGCATCCCGGGGGTCTCACTGTAGGGAATCCCTGGGGGTGTCCCACGGTTTCCTGCTCACGGGGTCTCAGAACTCGTGCTGTAGGGTTTGATGCCAAGCAGAGCATCAGCACTTAGCAAAGCCAGGGCCCCTCCCGGGCCCCAGGGAAGCCCACGKGTGGCTCCAAGCTCTGCTCCCAGAGCACCTGCTCCCTCCTGGCAGCTYGTCTCGTGCTCAGCAGCTGCTCCAGAGGTGGTTCTGCAGGTGAAGCCRATTCCCAGCCCTCCCCACCATCTCGGAGCAGAAAGGGTTAAATCCCAAGGCTCCTGGAAGCTCCTTGGCTCTGCCATGCGCTCATTAAATGATTTCTAACYAGACACTTATTTACTTTTGCCTGAATTTCTCCGTCTGGGAAGCAGGGCAGTGAATCCCATGTCCCCAGAGCCCGTGGGGAAGGGGAATTGTCTGTTCCCCACCGGGATCCCGAGGGAGCTGTGCTGGCAGGGACAGGGCTTGGTGCTGCACGAAGAGACCCCGGAACAGAACTGCTCAGGGCTGAGGTCTGCAACAGGGAGATTTCCAAAATTCAGACTAACAAAATCCCATCAATATCCCTGCTGATTCCTCCTGGGAGTCTGTGTGCTTTTCCAGTTGTCTGTCTAGGACTCGGCTCGCAGGTCAGAGACCAGCCCCGATTATTCAGCTTTGTCAGGAGAATTTGGGAATGCCTGSTAGGAGCCTGGGCTTCTCCCTGGCAGAGCCAAGTCTGTGAGGAGAGGAAATGTGGTTTTTCAGCCCAGCTGATGGGAAATGCCTAACAGGGTGTTTGAGTGCTGCCCTTTGAAAGCTGTGGGACTTGTCTGACACCTCCCGAAATGGGAGCTCGATGCTCCGGCCGTGCTCCCTSCGCTCCCCCACGGCTGCTGAACTCCGTGAACTCACACCAAAACCCTTGGTTATTCAGCGTTTGGTCATGGGCCAAAAGCAGCTCTGTAGAGATGWGCTGAGCTCTGCTGAGCACACACCAGCACCTCCTTAGCTCACTCTTACATTCCCCTCGCTCTGCTCTCGCGGGTCCCTCCCCCCCGGYACATTTCTGGGAATTGTTCCCTGTTCCTGGCCCGGCTCTGTCCCGCCTGTGCTGCCACAGCCGGGCTCGGCCCTTCCTCGCAGGAAGCCGGGGGCTGCCGGACAGCCCGGGGAGGGGCGRTGAGCGAACGCTGCTCTTGAGCATTCCCTTGTTTGCTGCCAAAGGCTTCGTTTCAATTAGCACAAGAGCCCTCGAGGAGGTGCCATCCTCGGTTCCAGCTCGGCGCAGCCGGCCAGGGGCTGGGCTGTGTTTGCACACTCGGGTCTCGACTGCTCCGTGGGGCGCTCGCCCTCAGCGAGTGCCGCTGGATGCAGCACSGTGGGRTTTTGGGRAGAAATTCCTCCCTGGGAGGGTSGGGAGACCCTGGCACGGGCTGCCCASAGAASCTGTGGCTGCCCCATCCCTGRAAGTGYCCAAGGCCAGGTTGGACAGGGCTTGGAGCAGCCTGGGACAGTGGAAGGTGTCTCTACCATGAATCAGAGGAGCTCTAAGGTCCCTCCAAAACCATGCCCTGTGTCTCTGGTAGCCTTGGTGGTGACTGTTTGGGGAAGGGGCTGAAGCAGCCATGTCCTGTCACCATCCCCTCATCAGTGACCTGGCTGTGACAAGGACAGGACTGTCCTGGTCATGTGYATCCCTGTCCCAGTGCCAGCCTGGYGTCACCCAGCTCTGCAGGAAGCTCTGTCCCGTGCTCAAGCAGAGCTGCTCAGCRGGAGGAACTGAAACTTTGGTAGCAGCCTGCAAGGGGAACTGTCTGTCCCAAAACTGCCCATGTTTGGGTATTTGGCTGMACTGAGAGTCTGGAGGTTTCTGTTACATGCTGTGCCTCCTGAGTGTCCCGTGGGTGCCTTACACTGGGTGTCTTGTGATTTTCTGTACCTTCCGCATTTTCCGTGTCCCATTGCAGCAGGGAACTGCTCAAGCAAATCATCACCCAAAATCCCAGATGTGACTGGGCACCTGCCCTCCCCCTCTGTGCACGGTTTGGCCCCAAAACACAGCCCTGACCTGGGTCCAGAAGGTTTGGAGTCACAGCTCGGTGAGGAAACTCTCACCAGTGAGACACCTAAGGGTGGTTAATTAGGGGTAGAGACCCTCCTGCTGTAACGAGCCTTCCTGTGGGGAGCAGACCTTGGGAAGCACAGACAGCTGTGACCCTCTGGAGGAGGGATTTGGGTTCTGACCCAGTACGTGCCCACAGCCCCCCRCATCCCGGGGCACAGGGAGTGCAGGCAGCCCCCGGGGCAGCAGCTGCGAGGGAAGGAGTGCAGGGAGTGCAAGGAGTGCAAGGAATGCAGCTCCTCTCCTCGGGTCCCAGCAGTGTCAGCCTTGGCACAGGCAGCGACTCCCTGAGCAGGGGCAGCTGTTACCTGAGCATGAGAGGGGGCTCAGCTGGCCATACCCTTGTCAGACACTCCCTGTTCCTCCTGTGCCCCCCCAGAATTTCTGTGCCACCACAGCCACCTGCTGCAGGCTGCTGCTGACCCTCTTCCCYCAGGAATGCCACCGTGGATGTTGCCTCTCCCCAGTTTGAGGTGTTTTTTAACGGGGCACACACAGGGGCAGGGTCCCCTCAGCACATCCAAGTGCAGTGTCAGAGCCCTGGCTTGTGTCATTGGGAAGCCTTTAAAGGACAAGCTGCACCTGCAGGGTGTTTCCTGAACCAAAGGCACCTGCTCTGTCCTGCAGCCTCCTGGGGACACTCCTGGGGGAAGGAGGCTGAGTCCCAGCTGTGTGAGCTCTGCAGAGGAAGGGGAGGGCTGGGGACGCCCCAGTGACCCACATGAGCAAACATCTGGAGCAAGGGCTGTGGTCTGAGCCAGAGCACAGCTGGGGGCTCGGGGGAGCTTGGCTTTTCCCGCTGCAAATGAGTYGGGCACAGTTCAGCTGGGATTCTTGGAAAGAGGTGGATTGGAGGACGGGAGTGGGAAGAGATCAAAGCCGATTACAGCACGGAGGGAGGATGTGCAGCCAGACAGGCTCTGTTATCACACCCAGACACAGGGGATGTGTCACAGCTCCGGGCCCTGGGGATGGCAGTGCCGGTGATTGTCCTCAGGATCCTGGGGACACTTTCAGGAGCACGAGGAGGAAGGGGAGAGGGGAGTTGCTGCTGTCATCAGGCAGGGCCACATGGTCAGTTTATCCATGCCCCTGCTTGGGAAGCTGGTTTAGTCACCCTCTGATTAAATTCTGTGGAAGAATAATGGGGAGTTCCTTCAGTGCTTCCCAAAACTGTGGAGGAAATGAAAGAAATGGGGTGGAGTCCTTTCAGGAAATCCAAGGGCTCAGCCCTCAGCACCATCTGCCTCCCCAGCAGCTGAGTTCCAGACCCTCCACTGCTGCTGGKGCAGCCTGGCCTGGCTGGCTGCAGTCGGATTAAGCAGATGGATGTTGATTTGAGCAGTGTCTGTAATGGACATGCAAACCTGAGTTGTCTCCCACCCCAGCTTCCTCCTTCCTCCAGCTGTGCTTCCCCTGGAGCCAGCTGCCAGCACAGGGTAAAAAATAGGAAGTGCTAATCCTTATTGCTGCACTGTCTACAGAGAATAATTGTCCCTTTGAAGCAGAGACCAGAGTCCACCTTCTCCCACACCTGCCACCTGCACCTTGGCCCCCTCCCAGCACACAGGGCCCTCTCCTCGTGGCTGGAGTCAGTCCTGCACATTTTGAGGGTCCACAAGCAGGAATGCTGTGTCTGATCACACCTGAGTGACCCTTCAGCCTGGCACCAGTAACTCTGGGGGTAGAAGGGGCAAGAATTAACTGGGCAAAGTGTGATTTTCTTGCTATCCTTCTAATATGCTCCCTCATTCCAGGAGAGACAAGTCAAAACCCTCATGYTGAAATCCTGCTGGCTGGAGCAGTAGAGTCCCTGTCTGACATCTGCAAAGCTCTAATTTTCCTGCTGTTTTGCAGGTAAAAGATGAAAAAACYATCCAGGAAATGTTCGACCTGAGTGACTACGAGAAATGTGAAGAGCTCCGGAAGTCCAAGAGTAGAAGCAAAAAGAACCACAGCAAATTTACCCTTGCCCACTCCAGGCAGCCTGGAAACACGGTGTGTGGGGCTTGCCCACTGGCTCCAGGGGTGGGCAGGGATGGTCCTGAGGGATGCAGGGAAGGGAGGGACGTGGATGGTCCTGGGGTTTGCTGTGTGGGGCAAACAGGGCTGGAGGCTCAGCTCTGCTGTGCCTTTTCTCTAGAGGCTGTAGGACTCACACTGSCCAGGGCCTGTCTCTGTGTGAGCTGCAGCACTGACCTGAATTCCCTCTTYTGTAGGCACCAAATCTGATCTTCCTGGCTGTGAGTCCAGAAGAGAAAGAGTCCTGGATTAATGCCCTCAACTCCGCAATCACACGTGCTAAAAACCGGATCTTGGACGAGGTGAGCAGGATTAGGCTGAGCCCTGTAACAGGGCAGCCCCAGTTCAGCCTGCTCCTGAACTCAGGAGCCCAGGTGGGCTGGCAGAGGCAGGTCAGGCTGAGCATTCCCACACAGCTCCCTTCAGTGTGGAGCAGGCTGTGCCCTCACTCCAGGGCTGACTCTTACATTAATGTTTCATGGCAGCCCTTTCTCAGCTCAGACCTGTCTCAGATCTCCCATTCACATTCAGCTTCCCACAGCACCGTGGCACTGCCAGGAGGCTCTTTCCTCTCCTGGATGGCAGCACGGAGCCTGTAGTGAAGGAAAACCAAGGTCAGACTATGGGAGAGGCTTTAGAGCAGGAAGCAGCACAGCAGACACTGGGAGAGATGGCTTCCAGGAGAGTCTGTCACAGGAGTCTTTGCCAACAGGTTCAGTTGTCAGCAGTGACTTGAGCAGATGTAATCCCATCACAGAACAGAGGGGAGAGACCARGGGAACACACTGGGCTCCCACAGCCCATTCCCTGCCAGTCTCTGCAGGAGCTGGGAATGGCTCGTGTTCCACGCTCACAGCCTGTGTCMCCTGCAGGTCACTGTTGAAGAGGACAGTTTCCTTGCCCACCCGACACGTGACAGAGCCAAGATCCAGCACTCCCGGCGCCCTCCCACGCGGGGTCACCTCATGGCTGTGGTARGTACACCCCATCCCAGACACCTGCGTGGGTGAAATTCCCTGCAGTGTTCCATTTGTGAGTGAGTGCAAGCAGAGCTGATGTTGGAGCTCCATCCTGACCTAACAGTTGCCATAAGGGCAGCTCTGGGTCATCAGCTCTGTTCTCTGTCACTGAGGGAGTGTTCCCACTCTCCATGGTGTGCATCTGCAGTGCAGAGACCCTTGGAAGCAGGGGCAGCCGTTCTGGTGCCAGCTCAGCTCTGCTCTCTGCTCCTGCAGGCATCTACCTCAACCTCTGACGGAATGCTGACCCTGGACCTGATCCAGGAGGAGGACGCCTCCCCGGAGGAGCAGGGCACCTGCGAGGAGAGTTTCCGTGTGGACCTGGACAAGTCCGTGGCGCAGCTCACGGCCGGGCGGCGCCGCTCGGACTCGGAGCAGGCGCGGTCCCCGGAGCGGGGCCGCACCGGGAGCCTCCCGCGGCCGCAGGGCACGCCGTGGGACAGAGCCGGGCAGAGAAATGACTCCTTTGACAAGGGGACCATGTACACGCCGCAGGTCCCCAAAAAGCTGTCGCACTCAGAGAAGAATAAATGTGCCTCCATGGAAGAAATCCTGTCGCGCCGGGACTCTTGCACGCAGCGGGCGCTGCTGAGGAAGGGGCTGGAGGCTCAGTTCGCCTCGGCAGAGCCCGAGCAGCTGTCCCGGATACAGGAACTGGTTGCACTGAAACTGGAAAAAACTCAGGAACTGCTGACAGAGGTGAAGGGCTACGGGGAAGGCAAGAGAAAGACCAAGGACTCCAACACCAGCACCACCATCACCACCACGTCTTCTTCCTCATCATCTTCCAAGTCGGACTCTGAAAGGATCCTGCAGGAATCTGAGAGGCTGCTGGGGGAGGCTTCCTCCACCTGGAGCCAAGCCAAGAGGGTGCTGCAGGAGATCAAAGAGCTGAGGGACCTGTACAAACAGTTTGAGCTGCAGCAGTCAGACTCGAAGGCCAAACAGAGCTCACAGTCGCAGTTTAGGAAGAGCATGATGTGAAGGCAAGCCTTGGGATGGGAGGGAGGGACTGGGGAGGGCGGCCATCTGGTCTTTTTTTTTTTATTATTATTATTATTTACAGTGTTCAAAAGAGTGAAAAGGTGCCTGTTCTCACCCAAATTTGCTTCTCAAAGCTTGGATCCTTCCTTTCCTCCATCGCATCCCCTGATGAATCAACCCAGTGTTCCAATAAATCAGTTGCAGTTTATACCTCCTTTGTAAGARTTCCCTTTGCACTGCAGGCCCCAGCTCCTGTCATGCTCCAAGGACAGGAGTGAGCACTGGTGCCTGGGAACTGCCCGTGTCTGCCTGGGGTGGAGCTGGAAGAGCCCCAAACTCCATCTCTTTCACTGGGACACCTGCCCTGTTCCCTCTCAGAAAGAAATGACATTAAAAGGTTAAAAAAGGYGTCCATCCCCAACTCTCCTGAAGATGTGGGAAGTCCAGGCTGGTCTCCAGTGTTACACAGGCCATGGAGGCATTTGCTGGGTGCAGTTTGCAGAGCCCTGTCCTGGCTAGAAAAYGTGGGGCTGGCAGCTGTTATTTTGGGGTGCACACAGAGCCCTCTGGAAGGGCAGCAGCAACACAATCCACACCCACCCTGACCCTGCCAGGCCATGAATGCTTCCCAGACCCCCTTGGCCCCGAGCAGTGGGAGGCAGCAGTGATGTGTCTTCCCTTCTGTGCAACCAGAGGATCAAAGCCTTGGATTTGACAGCCCACACAGGCAGCTGGGGGGGGGTTGGGCTTTTCCATTCTCATTTCTCTTTTTTTTTTTTTTAACCTTTTCTTTGAGCTGAAAAATCAGGGGGTGTGTGCAGGAGCCAGACACCACAAGCCAACGGCAGTTCTGGTAGGTTTGCTTTGCTCTCTCAGGTGTCACAGACAGCAGCAGGCTCTGCTTGGGCTGCCCAAGATGTGAATCAGCCCTGCTGGAAGGAAAGCTGAGCCCCGAGCAGAGCTCAGATCATCAGCTCATGGGCTGGCTCAGCTTTCACACCCACAAGCAGGACGTGGCTGTGTCTCACAGGTTCACTCGTGGTAACATCCTACTGTTCCTTGTTTTTTAAAAGGAAACCTAATTCCCTTACCTACATGGCAAATAGTCCACGAAAATATTAAACCCACAGAGTTACTTCCTRGTCTTGGTTGGTGTTTTTCCTTTCCTGGCTGTGATGACAAGATTTTTTAAATTAAAGAAAAAAAATAAAACTCAACCCCAAACCTTTCTCAATGAGTTTGGCTTAACCAGACTACAGTGACACTTCCAGGGATACCTTTCAGTGCCTTTCTATGTTGATGAATTGGATTGCCTCACAAAGTTTTTTGCAAGGAACCACTGGGTCTCCCTTGTGACCTGCATCCCAGGCAGTGCCAGCGAGGTGCTGTATGTGTGACTCCCAGCAACTCTCGGTGGATTTTGGAATGCTCACTGCCACRCTGCTGTGAGCAGAGGCCTCTGGAAGAGCCGGCACACGCTCCGGGAAGGGCTGGACGCTCACCACGAGCAGTGCCCCTGGCACACCTGAGCAGCCCCGCCCTGCTCTCGTCAGGGCACTTTTGGGGATGCTGCCYCTCCGCTCAGCCCTCGCGGTTTCCCGCAGTGTTTGCCAGCCCCCCGGCCGGCCCCTGGCCCGGCGGCACCGCCACAGCCGCTGGCACGGCGCAGGGAGCCCCGCGGAGCTGCAGAGCCAGGGCAGCACAGAGGTGCCTTTGTGCCGGCCGCCGGCCGGGGGTGTATCCATGCGGGGAGAACGCTGCACAAAGCGGCCGCGCCGCCCGCCGTGCCCAGAGAGGGCCCGCATTGTCAATTATGTCGGGTCTGGAGACAAAACGCCGGGTCACTGCAGGAACGCAGAGCGCCCTGGCCGGGCAGCGAGCAGCAGAGAAGTCTGGAGCCTGATAATGGCCAGGAACTCTGGGTTCTGCCCAACCGTGCCTTGAGAACACGTACGGAACGGGGAGAAGGGGGCTGGGAAGGGGATTTCCCGTTACACTACGGGGAGACGGGATTGGGRCTGGATTCTTAAGATGTAGGCAAAGCGTCTCCTGTAAAAATAGCTGCAATTTGCTCAACACATGCTGCGGAGTGGGCAAGCGTGCGCTGCGCTCGTCAGCTGGCGCTCGGCTCCGGTGCCTGCGCTCCCTTCCCAGCGCAGCCAATCCCGGGAATGCTCCCGCTCCCAGCCAAATAAGGACCGCGGGGCGAGGAACCCCGGCTGCGTGCGGCGCACAGGAGCCCACCCACCCTCACAGCCAAAGCGCCTTTTTTTGGTTATTTTCTCCCTCCCTGTCTCTAAACCTTTAAGCAAACCCCCTCCTCCCTCCCTCTCTCCCTCCCTCCCTCCAGCCTCTGCCTTTCTAAGGGAATAACAGAGAGACACCTTAGGATGGAATTCTTGGGAAGAAATTCCTCCCTGCGAGGGCGGGGAGGCCCTGGCACAGGGTGCCCAGAGAAGCCGTGGTGGTCCCATCCCTGGAAGTGCCCAAGGCCAGGTTRGACAGGGCTTGGRGCAGTCTGGGACAGTGGAAGGTGTCCCTGCCCATGGCAGGGGTGAGATTTAAGGTCCYTCCCGAGACCCAAACCATTGTGTGATTCTGTGAAACACTCGCACCCAGCAGCCTCGGAACAGAGGGCTGAAAACCCAACAAACCCCCCCCCAAGCCCCGGGGCTGTGCTCAGACAGAGCTGACCCCACCCCAGGGAGCACATTTGGGGGTACAGCCCCACAGATCAGCCAGCCCGAGTTCCACCSCTGCAGATCTGGGGACAGAGGGAGCAGCTGCAGAGTCTCTGCAGTGCTGAGAGGCCGCTGGAGAGCAGGAGGCACCGATTAAGAGGCTTTTGGTGGCTTTAAATAGAATTTACACTTGGAGGCAACTTTCACACTGCTGACGGGCAGCAAAACTCGGGYGTAGAGCAGAAATGGGTTCATGCTGTTCCAGCAGCAGTGGGCTGTTCTGMAGGCTGGAATTACACCTAACAAAGCAGTGCACAGGAATCAAATTGTGGTGGGTAAAGTCCAGTTTCTCCAGCAGTTTCCATCCTTGGGAAAAGCCCCTAACCTCCTGAGTGGAGCACCAGTAACTCATGGCAGAGGGCTCTCAGGCTGAGGAGGGGGTGGATAAATACAATTTTTCAACACAGCTGATTGCTTCTGCTGTGCAGAAGGATTTTTTGGAGTTACTGATGGAGAAAACTGCAGGAATTGTTTCCTTTGGAATGAATTCCATGGGATCCCAAGGCACTCCCAGAGCTGGGGGCATTCCTTCCTGGACTRTGTGTCAGCAGCTGTAGGTGAACACCTGGCACTCACAGCTCTGTCCCTCATCAGCCCTTRCCCCCATGGGACAATCAGTTTGCACTTACAAAATAAAATGGGAATTGTGGAGCTTCCTACCTTGCAGTGCTGGAGGATCAAATCTTCTTCCAAGTCCCTAGAGAGGAAGAGACATAAAATAGTTTGACCCACATGCACAAGAATAATTATTGATTTAACAAGTTCCAACTGGGTTTTCAAATTAAAGCTCAGCAAGAACAGACCCACTTCYCTAAAAAAAGAGAGAAAAGGGRAAAATGCAGTGGTTTTGTATGCCAGATATGCCTGTGTGCAAATGTATCCCTGGAATATGCACATGTGAAGATTTGTTCCCTCTTTTTAGGAAGGAATTCTTCAGGAATATCAAATSTCTGCTTTCACACACTGCTGATTTGTTTGACTCTATAAAATGTCCTGAAGGACTGAAAACTACAATGACACTTCCACTTCCTTAATTTGTAATGTGTTTAAAAATTTGTTGCTCTGTTTTGACACAAATCATCCCYGCTCAGAGGCAAGAGAGGGTTTTTAAATCTTTTTAACATTTGGGAATTGTCTGGGAGAGACCAGACCAGCCAGAGTTCAAAGGGCAGWGCTCAGCCCCCTCCTGACACCGGTGGCTTGGGAGTTCTGCACTGAAATGGGGATTTCTCCTTCCRAAGCCCTGCCCTGGGGCCTGTGGTCAGAATAAAGAGCCCATACATGTGGGACAGGAGGACAGAGGGAACCATTCAGAGCTGGAGGAATCTGTGGCTCACAGGCTGACATTGGGCAGTAGGCAAAGGTCTGGCATTGATTGGAGTGAGCCAGTGGAGAAGTGGACATCATTATTTAAAGGACTCTCAACGAATGGGCTGAGTCATTAATGGCTTTAAACTGAAAGAGATGAAGTTTTGAYGGGATTTTGGGGAGGAATTCTCCCCTGTGAGGGTGGGGAGGCCCTGGCACAGGGTGCCCACAGCAGCTGTAGCTGCCCAGGGCTCTCCCTCACTCCATCAGTGCCAGCTCTCCTTGCCAGGTGCCACTGAGGTTTGTGCTGCACCAGGAGACACTCCCCTGGTTTCTCCCTGCTGTGTGCAGCCCAGTGTTTCTCCTGCCAGCCCACTTGCTGCTATATTTAATCTGAGCTCTGTCTACCTTTCAGCAGCCCCAGCTGGGAGTCGTGCTTCCCAGAAAGCAGGAGGTGGCATTCAGGATCCTGACAGTTCCTGGAAAAGCCTCCTCAGAATGCCTGCTCCAGGCTCCTGGCTCTCTTGTCCTTTATAGGTCACAGGGTCACCTGGGTTAGGTCTGCTGGCAGGGCACAAACTGGCAAAGTTCAGTACATGAGAGGTCTGGCTCATAAAAACAACATTTGGCCTCTGTGTGTCAAGTAGATCCTGTGGAAGATCAGTTTCTCTGTCCTTGCTCAAGTCAGGTATTTGCCTGCTGCCATCTGCTCCCTCCTGCTTTCCAGGGAAGAGTTCACCCACCAGCTCATCAACGAGAGCAAAACCACAGACGGATCTGGCTGAATTCTTGTTTCTTCATGGGCACAGCTCACCGTTCCCATGAGCYGAGTTTGTGCTGCTGCAGCGTTCCTCAGGCAGCTCATGACCTCAGTTATTCCTCAGTTCTCAAAACTGCCTGTGTTTTCAGGTGTTTTAAAACCAACTTCCCTTTTTACAGTGCCACTGAAACAGTTTTCTGTCATTTTCTTACTGCTCAGCAATGTTTCACTACGCAGAAGGGCAATCTCAGGGGCTCAGGCCCCAGGATTTGGGCCCTCCTGAGTTATGGAATAAGAGGATCAGAGCATGACAATGAATCCRGAGCCTGTGAGGCAGGAGGAATGGGGCCGGTTGTTCAAACGCTGCCTCTGCCARGCCCTCGGGGCACGGTTTGGGATGAATCACCCTGTTCTGTGTGYCCTCACCCGCGCCAAGGGTAAGTACGAGATCGCTGCGCTCCATACGGGAGGAAGCTGCTCCTGCCCCCGTGATGCCYGGCAGGTGAGCTGCAGCTTCCTGAGAGAGGCACAGGATTCCTGCGGGAGGGAGGCTGCACAGGCCAGGAGGCACGGTTTCAATTAACTGGTGGTGCAAGTGACACTGAGGGAAGCATTCCCTGGCACAAAACATTCCCTAAGATTTCCCCACTGCATTTAAAGGGCACSAGCAGTGTCAGTTTAGCTCCAGAGGGGAGAAGGGAGACTCCAAATGGGAACAGACCAGGTGCTCAGCACCGGGTGGAGCAGTGAGGGTGCCAGGGAGGAGCGAGCAGGGTAAGGAGGATTGTGAACATATTTACAGCCATCTGGCACCCTGAGTTATCCAAACAATGAGGCTGCTAGAGCGCTCACTGAAACACAGAGAGAGAGGGGGAGTAAGGAGTTTGTTTGGGCAGAGGATCCTGAGGGCTTCGTGCTTTCAATGTACGCTTTCTGGAAATGTTTTATGTCACTTATAAAATTATTTATGTTACTGGAGATRCAGGGAAATGCAACCAGAAGGAAATGGAAATGCTASTCCTTCTGGTGGAGTCCACARCCTCTCTGGGCAAGAGTCCCTTCCGACTCGGGATATTCTCTGATTCTCTGCCGCATTTTCGTYCTTGAATTGCTGAAGCTGATGAGTCCAGAAGCTTCCAAAAGGTGCCATTTTACGGAGTCACTTGGCCTCTCACGGGGGGGAAGGCAGCTCGGAGCCAGCCGGGCTCCGCTCCCCCTCGGCAGAGCCCGCGCCCGTCGCCGGTCGCGCTGTGCCCTCTAGTGCTCGTTCTCCCGTGCCGGGCTCCGGCAGCCCCGGTGCACCAGGAGCACTGGGAATCTGCCTTCCCACGGAACAGCCACCGGAGCTTCCCATGGAGCTGCAACCGCTGGAGTTTCCCTTCCCTGCTGGAGCTGCACGGCTGTGGCAGCAGCGCGGGGTGGGTGTGCACGGGAGGTGTGAGCACAGCCGGTGTTTGGCATTAAAAAGTCAGCACTCAATTACAYTCTTAAATGCACTCACGACTTGCACAGAACAGGGCAACACCGGAATTCCCAAGGCTGATCCTACGGCTTTTGGTGTGGATCCTCCARCAGTGACACTGATGAAAGAACAGACTGAAGACATCCTCGGTTTCCAGGAACACAAATTACCCAGTTCGTTCCAGCTGGGTTTTGCTGTGACATGGGAGCTCACTCAAAACACACAGAGGGTAGMAGAAACACCACAGCACACTTTTAAGCAGAATAATTATGACTCATCGTGGTGATGAAGCTGAGAGACACAGATGTGACTCTGAAATGAGTTCAGAAAGGCAGTTGCTGCAGGGATGCCTTCGTTTCAATACACCATTAGCCAGGAGCTCCCTTCCAGCCTCAGATTCCTAACTAAACATGATTCCTGCATGTCCTCARCATTCTCAGGGACAAGGATGTGACCAAGCCCCTCACAAATGGCCAGAAGGTATCAGAGCTTCACCAAAGCAATGCTGAGGAGCTCTGGCTGGCTGCTCCTCAGTCATCACTTGATTATTTTATCAACTCTAGTCTAGAAGGAAATGCCCCTTTAATGTGTGAACATGTTTCATTCACATAGGAGAGCCCAGCTCCATTCCCAACATGAACCCACACTCCGGGGTCACTTTTTTCCTAGAAAACAGAATCCTTTTCTCAGTGCCAGGAGTTCCCAGCTTTAATGTATCCTGTGGTTTTCTGCTGGTTGCTGTTGTGGCCAAACACTTATTTTTGGATTCTCCCTCATTTGTGCCAATTGAATTAGAAGGAATAGGAAAGACTTGGCTATTTTGGGGGCTCATTTTTTATTATTGTTTTARTGAGACACACTCAAAGCAGAAACCGAGCATACTATGAAGTATGCTATGAACTGTAATTTTAAAATTTTAAACCATAAGAGTGTTCTCCAGGAGACCAAACTCTGACTCCAGYGAGAAACCTCCCAACAGAAGCAGTAACAGGAATTTCCCTGCCTCAGGCTCTGCAGAGGGACATCTTCCATGTCCTGCTTCAAGCAGCTGCTGTCCCTGACTCCTGTCCCATCCCATGCACTCTGGTTCCCTGGGGGAGCTGCATTCCTGACTCTCCATTTGTGCCAGTCGATCGATGAGCAAATGGGGAACACGAGTGTGCACATCTGATGTGACAGTGCAACCCCTGGCACAACCRAGAGACTCAGAAAYGTTTAAAAATAACTCAAGCATCAYTTTTATCTCAKAAATTCAGATCTKGTTYTTTGGTTCAGACCTTTGCCATGGGTATGACCAGTGAAACTGGTGTATTTTTAGCACAGAGCAGCTCTGCTGCCAAAATCAACAACAGCTCTGCTGGAAAATGGGGCAGTTTTCATCSTGAGATTTCTCATTACTCCATCATGCAGCTCAAAGGATTTTACAGTTTTCTCCAGAGCCAAATTCCTGACTTCATGGGATTCCACGAGAACGTGTGCTTCCCCATTCTCACATAAAAATATAGATGAGGAAAGCTGAAAGTGAGCTGCTTGCACTCTAGGCATCGAGAGACCCTTGGGGTTTATATCCTCGGCAGTATGAGGTTTTGTAAATTAATTTCATTTGAGGGAGAATAAAGGGGTGAAAAGGCTAACTGGACATTATGGAATGTGCAGGAATGGGAAGAGATAGTTCTCGTAGTTCTTGGTCACATTTCATTGTACCACAGCCTGGCTGAATTTACCCTTCCTCACACGACGCTGATAGTTACCTTCGGGATCACCGTTTGCATTTTCAGGGTTTTTTTTTTTCCGCTTGGACTCTGAACCACGTTGTTTTCCATCATCGCAATGAGGTTCACACAACCTGAGGGGAAAAGCCTCTCCTGAAGGCTGTGGAGAAGGGGGCAGAAGCTGTTTTGGAGGTGGCAAATGGGGCATTTGGAGGCGGCGTCCCCCTCACCGCCGCCATGAGGGGCCTGAGGGGCGGTGGGCGGGGCTCCGCGCGCGCGCGGGCGGCGGGAAGGCGGAACTGCGGCAAATCTCAGCCAATCAGCGGCGGGGTCGCGGCTCGGCCCCTGCTGCCCGCGGCCGGGCGGCCCCGTGGGTGGCGGTTTCCCGCGCTCCGGGCCCCCCTCAGGCGGGYGTCCGGGTCCGGGGAGCGGCGGCCCCGAGCCCTGAGGAAGGAACGGGAGGGGAAGCAGCGCTGAGAGGGGGAGATAAGGGCCCGGGAGGGAGCCAGAAAGGGCACCACAAGACAAAAAGCCCCGGGAGAAGGAGGAGGAAGCCGGCCGCCGGCACGGCTTCCCCTCGCTGCAACAAAATGGAGGGCGGGGGAGCTRTCCAGGGGGACAGASCGCAGYTRGGATCTGCGGGAAGCGACCGCATCYCTCSGTCCCTGCCCAGYTCCTTCTCGACAGYCAGGGAGCGACAGGTGCCTGGCGCTGTGGCAGCAGGTGAGCTGTGTGAACCAGGGGCTGGGGCAGGGAGAGCCGGTTCCACACACGTCAGGACAAGCYGAGGAGCCCGGCAGCCACACAGCAGGTTTTTCCTGGCTTTGAAGATGTGCCCACACACCTCCTGAGCTTTCTCTCCTTTRCCATCAAAGTASCCTGGYTTTACCTCACCCACCTGCAGCCACAGAAGATGGATTTGACCTGTTCAAAGTCATCCTGAAACTCAGGTTCCCTGTTCGGCCCCAGACCCAGTGGGAAATGGGTGAAGCGTGGGGCTTCAGCTGGAATGGCAATTCTTCCCCACCCTTTGAAACGAAATAAATAAAATATCCTAGAAAATCACCACCCATTTCTTGCCTAATTGCTCATCCAGCAGCAGAAAAGCCTGTTTGCCAAGGGCTTTCTCAAGTGCATCCAAGGGATTTCTGCCAGGAATGCTGGACTAATCCCAAGAAAAAACAATGCTCTCTCTAGCTTGGGAGGAGCAGCAGGGGATTTTTCAAACATTGTTCTTGTGTGAGGAAYATTTCAGTACCAGACTTGGCTCAGGCTGCTTGGGCACAAGGCAGGATCTGTGATAAGCACATCTCAAGACTCACCCGGACTCAGATGTCTCTGACATCTGTGTTAAACTCACCTGGAAACACTCAGGGAACAATTCAGGTTTTCCAGAACATCCTTCCACAACTGTTCCAATGTCACCAAGGACTAAAAGTACCACAAGTCCAAGTTCCACCCCCAGAAATAACACACCATTCTGCAGATTTCCACCCCAYTTAAACACAACCAGAAAATAAATTCCCTTACTCCATTCCTTGAGAAACACCTTGTTCTCCACAGGTGGACATACCCCGAGAAGTAATCCAATACAATAGTCTCAATTTATTTGAAATAATTCGGTTTGAAAACTTTTTAATTTAAAATTTACAGCACACATGGGGAGGAAACATGTTTTGTTACAACTAAAAGTTACCAGAAGAGTGCTGCAGGGCTGTTGTCTTTAATTTAACACTGTCATGGCTTTATTCAAAACACAGTTGCACAAAATCAGTTACTCCAAAGTTTCAGGAAAGAGTCGGAGAAGGAACCAAACCACACTATATACAGACTGCCATACAAAGAGCATTAAAATAGGACAAAACCTCTACAAAATATAAAACCCACCCTGACGTATTTGCATGAAAAGACCACCCACCAAGCAAAAAAGTTTCAAAAGTTATCTGGAGGCTCTGAATTCCTCRTTAAAAAACGCTGTTTGCTGCATGCCGAGCGGAGGGCAGGGGACAGGGGGTGGTGACACTGGGACAAACAGATCGCGGGGTTGCTGAGGGCTCGGGTTCCACGTGGTGGCTGAGGCACGGCACTGCCTTGGGGAAGGGGGAGGTCTGGCCTGGGGAAGGGCTGTCACCCCTCGGAGCTCAGCCTGTCTGRTCTCAGGAGCTGCACTTGCTTATCCCACTAACCCACATTATTTTAATCCATCAAAATAGACTTTTTTTTTTCCCATTTAAAACTAATTTTTTATCTGCATCAGTAATGGACAGTTAAGTAAAACCCTGACACGGAGGTGCTCTAACRTACACACTTATAAATAACAAGTCTCAATCTAAGGACAATAAGCAAAAGGATGGGGGAAACACTTTTTCTCTCAAAGCTGAGCACGGGGTGAGTGCCTCGCCCAGAGCCTTCAGGACATGWCAAGTGTGCACTGACCCACCCAGGACTCATCACAAACACAGGACTTGGTGCTGGCTGCAAAGGAGGTTTCACCACGGCTTTTCTAGTGTCTGGAGAGATATTCCTTCCAACTCCCAAAGCCCGAGGAGACAGCAGTTCCCATGTGCACCACTGCCCTGCCAGACTCTGAGGCTGGCAAGGYCCAGCCCCGCTACACAGCGACAGGAGAAACCCAGAGTTAAGGCTCTAGTTGGGGGGRAAAACCACACACACAGAGTGGGGCTTTAAAGATCTTCAACCCTGCACGATCTCACTTCCACCCAAGGGCTGGAGGTCACACGGAGCTGGCGTGTGGAATTGCCAAGGAACATCCACGAGGATCCAGGTGGTGAGGGACTGACTGGCTCAGGCCCAGGGATCTCCCTCCTCCCAGCCACAGCCTCTCCCCAGGTCCTGGCAGCTGCTGACGCCAGGACAGATACAAAAATAAGTCTCTGGAATAAAGCTGTGTGTGGTATTTGGTTGAGGACCTGYGTGAGACAGTGGCAGTCAGTGTGACACCACACTGTGTGAAACCCAGATCACGCCTGAAGGAGGAATGCTGGAAGTCAACGCTTGTTTCCAACAGGAAAGATGATACATTGGGGCAGATCAGGAATTATAAAGGCTGCTAGAAAAAAAAAGCTTCTCTGCACGTCCCCCATGCTTGCTCCTGTCGTGTCTCTGCAGCCACTCAATGTAAACCCCCAAATATTGCCAACTGTTACACACAAACTGTTTTGCCTAGAGCCAGATTTAAGCAGTTTAAGAGGTGACGTGCAGAGAAGGGCCAGCTTGGATTCATCCTTCCCTTYAAGAGTTCTAGAAAAGCTGGGGGGRGTGGAAAACAACACACTTGGAGGAGTTACCCGTTCACTTCTGCATCAGAAATGCATATTTTGTCTATTTTATACATTTTATAGCCATGAGTGGTGCAGAATTCCCAGAATGACAATGCAAGAGCAAAGTGAGTGAAGGTTTAACAAAGATTTCTAGGAAAAAGGTTTAAAACTACACATTAATTGCTTTGTTAATACCTGCAGTGACAATGGACTTGGGAGAAAATTCATGGATTGCAACCCTTTAAGGATCACAACTCTTTCAGCTGGCCAAAATACACCCTTGAAGGAATCTAGTGAATACTCCAAACACTGAACATTGGAGCAAGCAGGAAAACAAAAACATCTTCTGAAATCCACTGAGGCTTTACCCTGGAACACCCAAAATAGAAAGAAGCCTTAAAAAAAAAAAAATCACAGGAGTCACCTTTTAAAAAACTKAAACATGGGTGTCATCTAGTTGGGGGTTTCCAGTTGAATCCATGGAAAACTTGGCCTAGAGTCAACTGATTTAAAAGAATGGGGAATTTGCTGTAGAGTATTTTTCAATTCAGCTTTTTAAGCATAAAAACTTTAAAATCCTGAATGAAAACTCCCAGTATTAAACCCAYGGGGCATGGGGTTGGATTCAGGGCTAACAATGACCAACACACAAGATTGTACGAAATTAAAGAGCTCCAAAGAAAAGTCTGGTGGGAGGAATTTGCCAATGGCTTCAGTGATTATAGGGCTGAAAATTGTTCTCTACRGAAGGTTCCCTATGGGCTATCAGAGCTTATCTGGAATGATAAAAGGGGCAGAATAGTAAAACCACACTTCTGCTATAAAAAGTTAACATAGGATTTCTGTCAGGACAYCTATGGTACATGGACATACAGAGCTGCATAATCACTATTGCGTCTTCCAAAACTGCAGAGTCTGGTCCTGCAGGTTAATCCTCCTCTTCCTCGCCTTCATCCTCGGGCTCTCGTTTCCTCTTCTCCCCTCGGACACCCTCTGCTAAGGAGAGAGGGAGGCACACAGCCCGTTATGCTCTGCCCACACAGCACTCCCAGGGGATGGGGAGGTGCAGGGGAGGTTCCTGATGGAGCATCCCTGTGTGACCAGCCCCAGGACCCTGCAGGACACCCCGAGCACCGTGAGCTCTGCTGCAGGAAGCCCACGGTGCAATGCTGCCCCATCCAGGCCAGCAATTCCCCTGCAGTCACTCCCCTGGTCCATCCCGACTGCAGGGCTGCACTTGTACTAAGTGARGAATTCACACTGCTCCTTCAGAAATACCTTCAGAAAACTGTTGTTTCTTCCTCACTGTAATTTTGTTTTTGTGTTGACATGCACGTCCCAAACCCATAAAGAATTATAGAGAATTGATTGTTTCAGTCACAGCTCGAATACTGAGAACTTACCTTCTTCCTCCTCATCACCTCCTTCAACGTAGTCATCATCATCCTCTTCATCCTGCGCAAAAATTGGGAGACATTTTTGCAATTGCTGTTTATTGATCCCAAGCAAAAATCCAGGGATTCCC
The DNA here is from genome assembly GCA_902810485.1 of Alauda arvensis. Lineage (NCBI taxonomy): Eukaryota > Metazoa > Chordata > Aves > Passeriformes > Alaudidae > Alauda > Alauda arvensis. The sequence continues at coordinate 18,542 of CADDXX010000975.1, read as the reverse complement.
TGCACTTTTCCCACCAGGGCATCAGTCAGCCCCAGAGGCTCCTTTCTTTGCTTTTCCCTACTGTGCACCACCTTAAGCCAGCTCAAGGTTATTGACAAATTAACTGTGAGAGAGATGCCAGCAGCTCTAAACTGCCTTTGAACCCACARTCAGTGAGGGCCTGGAGGAAAAGGTGCACAGCAGTACCCTCTTCCCAAGCTACTGTGAAAATGAGCGAGTTGTTGTGTTGGTTTTTTTGTCCTGTTCTAATAGACAGCAGATGAGAAAGGTAAACAAATTAACAATCAGCTCCAGMGACTTCAACAAACTCAAGTCTTGTTCTTGTATCCCTCTGCTCAGTGGAGTTTTGTACACAGGGGAGTGTGACAGGTCAAAATGGGGAAACAGGCCTCTGCTCCTGGCCCTTGGAATGTTGGAATTAAAGCCACCCCACATTAACTCTCTGAGCAAAGAGCCAGTCCTGGCTGGCCACGGGGGCCCYCAGTCCCAAAGGGGCTGCACACAAACCCACAGCAGCCCCTGCAGCTGCCACAGAGCTGACCAGGACCCAGGGCTTCACTGCTGTCCTGYAATTTCTGTGACCAGTTCACAGCTACAAGAACTCCACTCATCACCCTCTGAAAGGTGGCTGTTCTCTGTACTCTGGGAACTGTACCAGAACTGTTCTCCCTGACCACAGAACCCCACAGGAGCTTCTCTTTGCTTCCTGCATTTGGCAGAATTTACAAACTTTACCTGAATTTCTTCTTTCATCAGGTATGAAAGACCAACTTCCTCCTCTTCTTCACCTTCCCCCAAATCTGAAGCTCCATCATCTTCATCATCTTCCTCTTCATATTCTCCTGGAGGCCCAGCTTCATTCTCATCRTCATCATCATCTTCATCCCCTTCTGCAGGGAAGGACACACACAGAGACCAGAAGTTCAGTTCCATTCCCTCCTCTCTGAGTACAGCAGGATAGGCTGGCCCTAATTGTAATTTTCCTGAAGGATTTTGGGATTTTTATTTTTTTTTCTAAATGCAGGCAACACATGGGACATGACCATAACTGCAACCAAGTTAAATTTTGTCATTTTTTCTCTAAGAAAGACTCCCAATGTTTTTCCATCACAAGCTTCAGGCAAAACTCTTGGTGTCTGAAGCAGCTACAAATGCAAACCCCTGCCAGCAGAAGAAGCTGAGGGCCAAAACAGCCCCCTTAAGGACTGCAACCAAGTTTGGGACCAAAAGGAACTAGGTGTGCTTTTGGAACTAAAATTTGTATTATACTGAAGCCATTACCAAACCCTGTAAAATTGTAATTTTTTATTCAAAATAGTGTTGCATGTCCCCTTGCTCAGTGGCATGAAGGGCTTTACTGCTGGCAACAACTTTGAGAATATTTGTGTCTTTGCAAAAGTATCTTTAGTCCAATTCCCTTAAAGCCCCCAGTTTGTTTCAGGGAGTTACCATCATCATCATCTTCYGAGTCTGGTGCCTCGTTGTCCTCCTGATCAAACCCATCCAGGTATGTGATCTGCTGGAGGAGCTCAAAGATGCTGTCCCTGTAGTCCTCAAGGTTTGTAATCTCACAGTTGAACAGGTCAAGGCTCTTCAAATTCTTCAGATTTTGCTGAAAATAAATGAAGAGAGTTTTTTCCTCCATGGTGACACACCTTGGCCGCTTTTTCTTCAAAGATAAAGCAAGCCCAGCCATCTCTGATTTGGGACAGCCCATTGCTGACACATTTTGCAGCAGTGGGGTTTCACATCCTGTCCTATAACCATGGCACTGAGTCAATCAAACCAGACCAGATGAGTATTTGTACCAATCCACTGCAAAAATATCAAGTGTTCTTGACAAAATACAGTACTTATTACAGCTCCCCAGACCCCTCCCACTTCATACTCACAAGAGCTTCCACAGTGCCAAGATCTTTGATTTTGTTGCCACTTAGATTTAGATATGTGAGATTAGGACATCTCTCTGCAAGGACCTCCAGGCCTCCAGAAATGACATTGTCACTCAACTCCAGCTATGGTACAGGAAAAAAAAAAGGAATTAACAATTAGATTTTCAGCCTCAGAATCAACTGCATAATTTTAAATTGTTCTCCCTTTAAGAATACAATCACTTTTGAAGACTCCCCCAAGGTAACAAGCTTTGGCTGTCAAAAACTTCCTTTAAGTTGAGAATTATAAACTCCTCCTTGAAGTCTCATGGGTTTGGGCACCAAACAGCCAAGCAGTTCCTGCCCCAAGAGATCAAACCCAACTCGCCATGATKAACTGGGGACACCCAAAACGATTTCACTTCTTAAAAACGCATTTCAGAGGCCCACAAAGCACCTGCAGCACCACACAAATGCATCTGTGAGTGCTGAAAGGGGCTCCTCAGCCCTGACCTGCCCCAAGGCACAGCAGACACCCACCTTCCGCAGCTTACTCAACGTGGGCAGCTTGGCCAGCGACGTCAGCTCCACGTTGGCCATGCTGAGGAACTGGAGCTCCTTGAAGGAGTCATTGAGCCCCTCGATCTCCCCGTTGCTGGAGCGGCAGTTATCGAGCACCAGCTCTGTCACCTGCAGACAGGGCACAGAGGCACGGGTGGGTGTGACAGCAGTGAGCTCACACCCACCTGAACCCCTCACACACACCTAAACTCCTCACAACACCTGAACTCCTCACACACCCACCTGAACCCCAGCCCAGGGACCGGGCAGTGGCTGCTGGTTTGGGGCTTCATTTAAAGTCAGAGCAGACTTCTGCCCTGAAATCACCAACACCCACCTCATTTATAAATTATGCAGCAGTTTCCCTTCCTGTTAGCATGCAACTAAACTCTGCAAAATCTGCCACTTGGCCCCAAAACTCCACTGATAGAGTACACTGATCCCTACAGAACCACTGTGAGCCAGGACGCATCAGCTGCCCCGYACAACTGCTGACTTCCCCCATGGTCTCATCATTTAACTGTGCATAACCAAACTCATAAAAACAGTTTCTCTCTGAACCTAAAACCTTCTGACTCCACATTATTCTCCCAGAGAGTCCTGGAGGTTAATTGACCCGAAATAAATTCCTTGTGCCCAAGCCACTCGATAATCAATACAGGTCGCATACTTGGAGAAGCAGCAACAAGAAGCAGCCAATTAATTTTAAATTATTTTATCTAGAGTGTAACATCCACTAGTTAAGGAGAGGTACAAGGTGACTCTTCCCTTTCCATGCACACTAACTCGATTTTGAGTGTTGCAGACCCCAAGCAGAGTGAGACCAGCTTCCCACTACTGCTTTTTTTTTTTTTTTTTCATTAAGACTACCATTATTCCATAGAGACACCGAATTTCGGGGCAAGCTGCCGGGGAGAGAGGGAGGTTCCCAGCTTCGAGAGGAGGCCYCTCCGGCCGCCTGCCACCCGCAAACCCGACTGGGTGGTTTCAATCAACAGTTTCGGGCAGTTTTTTCCCCCCCAAAACCCACGTGCGCCAGGCCAGGGAAAGCGGAGGTGTCAGGGCTGCACTCGCGGGGCGAAGCAGGGTCCGGTTTCCGCGGCGGGCAGGGGGAAGCGGAGCCGCGGGGCCACGCGTGGGGCCGGGCAGCGCCGGGGCCGCGCACGTGCGCTCCCGCCGCTACGGGGTTTTATTTTTAATTTTTTTTTTTTTTTTTTTGGTTCCTTCCAAAGAAATGGAAAGTTGGAAGCGCGAGGGGGAATGCGGGAGGAGTCCGGGGACCCCCGCGGCACGCCCGGCGGGCGCGGGAAACGRCGTTAATTCCATTAATTAAAGGCGCCGGGATGAGCGGCGGGCCGCGGCCGGGGCCGCCGCCGTGACCTGTTTACTGCGGCCGGGGGAAGCGGCGGATTAACGGCGGGGGAAGGCGAGGCCGCCGCGGCCCYCGGGAACTTCGGGGCACCCCGGGAGAGGAGGCGGAGGGGGAACCGGGGGGGGCCGCGGGGCCCGGGG
>CADDXX010000975.1:0-13156 GCA_902810485.1 Alauda arvensis | reverse complement strand
CATGGGAACCTCGGGTTTGTTCCAGCTTTGTGTAAACTCCATGGAGAAAATATTTCCTGTTAGAAGATCAAATAGGGGGAGATCAGCCAAGGAGTTTGTCTYGGTTTTTAGGAAAGGGTTAAAATGGGGTKGGAAAGGCTGGATAYTGTGGGTTCAGGAATGGAGGAAAAATGGGAGAAATAAGGAAAACCAGGTGAAGGATTATTTACTTTTGTTCTAGATCCRTGGGATGTGGATGGAAACAGTTCRTGTTCTCCACACTGGAGYTTGAAGGGCTGGCCGAAGGTTCATGTTGATGGRCTATTGTCTATCAGTGCTGAGGACAAGGAGCTAGGAAYTCACTGAGGGAAGACAAGAACTTGGGAATGTTAAAGGCAGGAGAGCAGCCCCAGCTCCCATCCATGATTGCCTAAATCTGCACAAAATCCCCTTTACAGGTCACTGAACAGGGTGTTCTCAACCCTGGAGCCGCTTCCCTCCTCACTGCTGGCTCTGGGGGGTTCTTCCCTCACCACATTTTTGTGTCCCTCACTGGTGCTTTTGGGGCTGAAGCCCAAAACCGGCCCCGGTGGKCTGGCCCAGGATTGTCACTCCTGGACTGTGGGAGTCCTGCTGGCAGCAGCTGCAGCAGAATTTGGGTTTGAGATGGTTTCKTAAGGAGCTGCTGGAAAATGCCAGRGACCTGAGCCTTCTGCTTGCTTCCTGCTGGGAGCAACTCTMACAACTGCAGGGRAAATCCTCTTTGTGTTCAAGCTGCTTATCCCGGGGGTTYGCTGGGAGAGCTGGATGGCTGCTCTGGAGACCATCCTTTATTTTCCTTTAATTGCTTTTCACTCCACTCCAAGGTTGGAAATCTCACTGCTGTGCGATGCTGAAGAATTTTCCGGGGCGTTCTTGGCTTTTTTTCGATGCACCTTTCTGGCAGCACAGAGCCAGGAGGTGGCACTGCCAGGCAGCGCATCCTGCCCCGCTCCTCCGGCCGCTTCCGAACCTTTTCGCTTCCTAGCAAACGAAAGTCTTCTTCTTTCCGAGGCTGGATAAGCTGGGCCGGGCCGGGGCTGGCCCCGCTGCTCCGGGGTGCGGAGGAGGTGGCCAGGATGGGTCGTACCTGCTCCAGCTCGGGAGATTCCCCCGGGCTCTGGGGGGCTCTGGGGGGCTCTGGGGACTGTGACTGCCATGAATCTCCTGTTGGCACGACTCAGCCTCCTTTGTCCTGGAGGATTACCTGGGTGCCTCTGGGCCAGTTTTCCATCCCTCCTTCCCGTTAACTCTCCAAAGAAAAGCAACATAGGCACCGGGTGTGGGATTGCACTTGTTTCTCCCAAAAAGGAATTTGACTCTGGTTTCTTGACCAAAACCACCCATTTCTGCAGCAGTTTRATCTCSGTGGARGGGTTAGGGTGGTRGGAGGTTTTCTGGTCCACCCRGATACTGCTTGTTTTCCTGGAAAAYAAACAGTGKGAAGAGCAGTTCTGGAAGAAACAAAGCTGGGAGCTCCTGGCTGGGTTTAGAGGCTCCAGAAGATCCTTCTGGTGGGACAAGAAGTGATGTTTGTGTTTGTTATTCCAGTTCTGGTGGGGGTTACAGGTTATTTACCRTGAGAGACGTGCACCAGGTGTGGGGGATTTTATTGGCAGGGGTTCTTATTTACAGTAGAATCCAAGGGAACAGGAAAGGACTGACGCATTCCAGTGTTCCCAGTGCCTGTGGGGCAGCACCGTCTGTGCGCCAGAAACTGCAGACACAAAGTCTCAGCAGCTGGAGCAGAGCCAACGCCTCGTGGGGAGGATGTCCTTGGCAACACCTGACGATGTCCTGTCACCATCCCAGCCCGCGAGTCTGGAACGAGGGGAGAAGGTGAGCAGGTCCCAGAGTGTGGCAGGATGGGGTCGSTGTGTTCCTGGGAGGTTGGAGAGCTCCAGCTCTGGGGAAAGGTTGGCCAGGTGGARGAACCTGGGCAGGAGGGTGGAACCAGCTGGTCTGTGAGGTTCMTCCCAGCCCAAACCATTCCAGGGTTTTAGGAACAGGGTGTTTGGGTGGATGAGCAGCAGGAGGTGCCTGGTTGCTCACACCCCTGAAGGTCCCACKGAAGCCAACAGGKCATTGGGAAAAGCCTSTCCAGGCCATCAGTGGTGATCAGAGCTGCTGGTGAGTTCCCTGGCATCRCAGCTGGATGCCTGGAAGGGTTTGGTATCTTTCCATTGTTCTGGAAAGTTGCTGCTTCAGAAAGAATTGGATTTCCCTGGGTTGAAGGACACACTTTGAGTGAGTGTTAAAATCCCGGAGTACCTTTGGAGGAGTCTGGGGGTCATAGCAGGAGACCCAGGAAGCTGAGGAGGATGATGAGGGTGAGTTGGCCCTGCAGGGACGATCCCAATGAATTCTGGGAATCCTGGTGAGTCAAGGAAAATAAATCAGTCAGAAAGTCCCAYGTTTTATTGTGCTAAAAGCCTGTGGCAGAGCTCCTGAGCTGACAGGCACCCACCTGACTGTCCTTAGCACCCCTGGAATCCCCTGGAGTATTTGTATCTGGTAGTCCTGAACTCTTAGTGGTGGCATTCTCTTCTGGAAACAAGCTGTCCCAATCCAGCTCTCCAATGGTGCTTGTCTGAATGTGGAGAAAAAGAAACAACCAATGTCACAGCATAGGATTAACTCCTATGCAGAGARATCACTCCTTGGGATGGCTCTGAAYTGGGAAAACAARGAATTTCCCACTGTTTCTGTGCAAAYTCGAAAAATAAATMCCAACTCAAACCATTCCATGAYTRTTCACTCCACTCAAACTCACTTGACTYRTTCTGTGGTCTAAAAATCAGCAGTTTWAACCCATTTATTTTTCCTTSTGGCAGAGATTTGGGTGAGGAAAACCTGTTTTTKGGGGGAATACCAAGAGAAACCCAACTCACCTCATTTGAATCCARCTCRTACATGTACGTGGCAGGGGTTGCCGTGATGTTGTCATAGTAATAATCATCTGTGTAATAATAGTAATTGCCTGGAAGGGAAACAGCTCCAGGTGAGGTGGCACTGTGGGGGCTGAGTGCCCACCCCATGGTTGTGATCACCCAGCTTTCCCCCTGAGCAGCCAGAGTAACTCAGATAAACCTGGACAGCTCAGATAAATCCCTTCCCAGCCCCCGTTATCCCAGCTCACTCATGTGGCTTGTGGAAAATGGTAAAAAAGCTTTAAAAAACGCATTTCTCACTTAAATGAGACATGTAGTCATATAAATCCTGTGCGATCTCCTCCAAGTCATCTGGGAGCTCGGCCTTCCCTGGAAGCAAAGAACAWCATGAGGGTCACTCGTGAGGGGCCTCAGGTCCAGCCGTGGGCATGGGGTCATGGAGAGCTTCACTGAYTTATTGGTGCTTTGGGCAAAACCCATTTCCKGTGGGACTGATGGATTTACAGCCTGACCCATCACTGCATCCCCACTAAAGGTGTGGGAGGTCAGAGCAGAGCTGGGGTTTTCCTTGGGTTTTGGGTGTGGAWGTGCCAGCAGCGACAGATGCAGTGTGGGGATGGAGCCTCTGGCTGTGCCCCCGCACCCCAGACCCAGAGCTGGGCTGGATCTCCCCTGGGATCAGCCAGGATCCAGCTGCTCCTGTGCCTGTGCTTGTGGGGCTGCCAAGGGCTCAGAAGGGTTTCCTTAGGGCTGAGCCACTGTAAATAAATTCTGACCCGTGTGACATTGTCACAGTTGGAGAGAGTGGCTCACTCCCTATTCCAAACATGAGGTTCTGAGCGTTTTCTTGGGTTTTGGGGCGGATTTTTTTAAAGCAAATTAATTGGGAAYGTTAMTGTTCTAACAGTCACAGATTCATACACGAAGATACTCATGGGAATGGAAGATATGGAACAATAAGATATTTTTATCGTTTGATACTAATTTATAATAATAAATAAGGTAATTATAATATTGTTATTATAAGTGACACCATTAATAGCTGGAATGATGCTGTCAGTCATGCCCAGGGCCAGCTGTAGCTCCAGGTCCCTCTCCAAAMCCTCCCACTTCTCTCATATCCCTGACTTTCTCAGCACTGGCAAAGCCTGGGAGAGAAGCCCAGGTCCCAAAATTCCCATTAGGGAATTCTCTGAAAGCAGTGGCTGAGGCTGAAGATGCCGGGCTGGGATCGGGGCTCTGCAGGAGGGRCAGAGCCTCACCCATCCCCGTGCCGAGCGCCTCGACCTGCCCCGCTCCCCTCCTGAGCTTTCGGGGAAATCTGGACTGAAACTGGGAGCTGCCCCCGCTCCTTCCCACGCTCATTCCCCGGCAGCGCTGAGCTCTGGCTCGGGCACCTCATCCCCTGCTCGGARCTTTCCCAGAAAGTCATCCGAGCTGGCTCCTGCGTTTGGAGCCACACTGAGAATAACAGGGCATCCTCCAGCTGGGAAYCCCCTCGCCGATGTTTCATGTTCGGCCGTTCCTTCGGTGAGCAGAAGGAATAGAAAGAGGAAGAAGGAGGCTCTTGTGACGGCAGAGCTGCAGTTCGCAGTTCCCTCAGCCGATGCTGCTCCGTATCTCTCCAGAGATGGGGGGATATCGTGCTCATCCCTATGCGGCTCCGGGTTGGGGTTTTCCTCCCTCAATACCCCGATTCCAATTCCCCATCTCAAACTGCCCACGAAACTCTCAGGAAATCCTGTTGGGTTTTTTTCCTCTGTGTCTCCTAATAGCTCCCAGCTGGGATTTGGAARTGATTTGAACACAATGCGGGAAACATTCACTATACAGGCTTTCTGAAGCTTTCAGTAACTTACATCGTGTATTCCCGGTGGTTTTYCCCCCTGTAGCCCCCTTTCTCCAAGACAATCCCTCCAAGCTCTTTCAGCCTCCGGACCCCCCAACTGCCCCGCGGCATCCCAGGAGTGTGGGAATGACCCGAGCAGCGAGCTCAAATCAAACTGCCCTTAGAAACGCCTGGAAAACGCGGGGAAGGTGCTCACCCGGCCAGGAATGAAGGAGCAGGAGCACCGCGATGCAGAAGTTCATCGTCCTCCKTTGGGTGTCGGCTGCCGGAGCGGCTCCGCTGCTGCTCCGCGGGACCTTCCTGAGCCGTCCCCGTGGGGCAGGAAATGACTCGGGGGCGTTGAGCCGAGTCAGCTCCTCGGTAGCTCGGGAGGGAGCCCGGGCTGTGCCGGGGACCGGAGCAGAGCGGGCTGAGCGGGTCCCGTGCGGTACCGAGCGTGTCCCGTGCAGTGCTGAGCGTGTCCCGTGCGGTGCCGAGCTTATCCCGCGTGGTACCGAGCGTGTCCCGTGCGGTACCGAGCTTATCCCGCGTGGTACCGAGCGTGTCCCGTGCGGTACCGAGCGTGTCCCGTGCGGTACCGAGCGTGCCCCGTGCGGTACCGAGTGTGCCCCGTGCGTTTCCCCGCTCCGGCGGGGGAAGTTTCCCGTTGCAGAGGCGTTTCGGATGGCTGAATTGCAAATCTTGGGAAGTTTTCCCCGGGGAGGGTTAGTGCCGCTGGACGAGTTCTCATAYGGAGGGAGRATGGTTTTGATTATGTTCTAACGGAGCGAAGCAGAGCTATAAATAGCAAATTCTTCTGGGAGAGAAGGCAGAGATGCTGACTGGGAGCCAGAGTCAGTCCCGACTTCCAGTAAAATTTGGGGGATTTTTTTTGCCTTTGGCTTCATTTCCCCTTCCTGTGCCTCAGTTTCTCCATCAGGAGGAATAAACACGAAGGGTCATGGATTTGTTTTGTGATCAGTAAAAACACTCTGGGGAGAAGGCAATAGCAGAGCTCCTGCGAGGAATGGATTGGAGAGGGAATGAAGAGGGGAAGTGAAGGAGACAGGTGACTCAGGTGGTGTAAAATCAGTATTTTGGTGAAGGAGCTTCCCCCATCTGTAGAGAGATGTTTGGCAAAGGGTTAAACACCCAGGAATGCCGAGCAGGAAGTGAATCTCTTCAAACCCTCCTCTCCACCAGATCCACCTCTCCCTCCTCCACAAAAATAACAGTGAAACTCAAAAATCCCAACCCAAGCAGAAATCTGAACTTGTGAGGAATCCCAGCAGGGCTGGAGCTCGGCCGGGAGGCACTGGGGGAGCACGGGGTTAAAAAATCCTGGGATATTTCATCCTGGAATTAAAGGAATGGGGAGGGAAGGGGTGAGGAAGGCCCCTGAGGATGGTTTTGCCTTATCAGATGAGTGGGTGGGATGAGCTGAACGGACAAACCCTTGGTGTGGGAGCTGGCAGTCAGAATTCAGTGGGATTTGCAGGCTTGGGGCTGGGAATGACTCTTCAGAACTGACTATAAGACTTGCAAAAACTGGGAAAACTTGGAGAATCCGCTAAGGAACCTGGATAAAATGTGCCATAAGGTGGTAAAGGGGAAACAGCTGCTCTTCCCTGGCTGTGACCAGCTGGRACATCCCAGCAGCATCCTGCATCCCAGGTGCAGATCTCGAATTGTGTTTCTGGATGGAAAAGGAAATAACTCTATTTTTGTTATGATTTTTTTTTTACCTTTTTTCTTACTGTTTCTTCACATCTGGCAACACGGAGCATTGCAGCCACAGAAAGGAGGCAGACCAAGGGCTTGTCCATCTGCCATCCCAAAGCTTTGTTTCCTATTCCCCGAATCCCGATTTTGTTCTATCTTTCTACTTTCATGTCTTCAGTTTTTAATGATGAAAGGGTTTTTTTGCCAATATCCAACAGTAAAATCTGCCACAACAACAGAGCAGCAAGGAAAGGACACCTTTCCTGAGGGGAAACTCAACACGTGAACCAAAACAGAGGGGAAAAGGTGGGAAAAGGAGAAAAAAAAGAAGGAAGAAAGAGGCTCTTGGTYCTTGCCGTGCTGAGGGCACTGCATCGCAGGGATTCTAGGGGCATCCCGAGCCTGATGCCGTGCTCAGTCCAAGGAGGAAGGTGCAGCTGAACCCAGCCGTGCTCGGATGCGTTGTGTCATTTCCCAGCTTTAATAGGCGGAAGCAAAACAAGAAGGGAAATTAATACAAGGCAGCCGGTRACTGCGATTCTTCCCTGAACAATGCCTCGTGCCCAGGAGATGGCATTCGCAGGATTCCTGCGGAAGAGGCTGCAAGGGGACATTGTTTGGAGTTTTCCTTGCAGGAGACGTGAGGATGGATGAAAAATCCGAGCGCTCGTGGCACCAGTGCCCGGCGCTCCCTGCGGCAGCATCAGTCCAGAGGGAGGAGGAACGAGCTGCCCGTCCCATGGGAAGCTGCAGGGAGGGGCTTTGGAGCCGTCCAGGCTGTCCTTGCTGTCTGGCGGGATTTTTTAGTCTAAATAAAGTTTTCCTGCTCTTCCCAGCTCCTCTGTAAACAGCGGCTGCGTGGGGGTGGGGGACAGAATCAGAACGGGAGATGAAATAGAATAGAAGGAGAAGGAGAAGGAGAAGGAGAAGGAGAAGGAGAAGGAGAAGGAGAAGGAGTACTGGAGATGGGTGAGCCTGCAGACAGGCAGTGCTGGGCACAGGATGTGTCAGGTGTCCCCAGTGTCCCCAGTGTCCCCAGTGTCCCCAGTGTCCCCAATGTCCCCAGTGTCCCCAGTGTCCCCAGTGTCCCCTGTCCCCAGTGTCCCCAATGTCCCTATCCCCAGTGTCCTCAGTGTCCCCAGTGTCCCCTGTCCCTAGTGTCCCGGTCCCCAGTGTCCCCAGTGTCCCCAATGTCCGTGTCCCCAGTGTCCCCAGTGTCCCCAGTCCCCAGCTCCGGGGCCGGTCCTACCCCCCCCATGGCAGGTCCTCCGGGCCGGCAGGGGGCGCTGTGCGCGGCCGCCATGGCCGCCGCCGTGTGCCTGGGCTGCTCCGCCATCGCGCTCGGGCCCGCGGCCGCGCTGCTGCTGCTCACGGTGGCGGCGGAGCCSCTGCGCCTCATCGTGCTGGTGGCGGGGTGAGCCGGGGCGGCCCGGCACGGGGCTGGGGGCCAGCCTGGGAGGCCTTGGCGGGGGTCTGGGAGGCCCCTGGGGGCGCTCTGAGGGTGCTGTGGGAGGTCTGGGGATGCGGCGGGGCCTGAGGGAGCCGCTCTGAGGGTGAGGGAGCCCCGGGGGAGGGCGCGGTTCGGGGGCAATTGGGGGAGTTGTGGGTCCCACCCGGCTGTGCCCGGTGCCCCTGGAGCCATCGGCCTGTCCCGTTTCCCCTCAGGGCGTTCTTCTGGCTGCTGGCGCTGCTGGCGGCCTCGCTGCCCTGGTCCGTGTGGGTGCTGCTCGGCGGGCGGGAGGCGCCGCTGCTGCTCGGGGCCGCCGCGGCCGTGCTGCTGCAGGAGCTCGGCAGGTTCGCCTGCTTCAAAGTGCTCAAGTAAGAACCCGCCCGGAGCCCTGGGAGCCGTGCCGGGGGCTGCGGGGTCCCAGGGGTTGGGGAGAACAGAGCAGATGTCGGGGCTCTGTGTCCAGAGGAACCCCGCACAGTCTGTTCCTTGTTAAAGTGTTGGGAACGAGCCGAGCCCGGGGCTCTCCCKTCCCCTCTGCCGTGGGACGGGGCTCACGCTCTCTCTCTGGCGGGGCAGGAAGGCGGAGGAAGGGCTGGCGGCCCTGAGCGAGGATGGGCGCTCCCCGATCTCCCTGCCACAGATGGCTTACGGTGAGCGCCGGCTGCTGCTGCCCTTCCCGGAGCCCACCGGGGCCGTGGGGGCTCCCCTGACCCTGCTCCCCCACAGTGTCKGGGCTCTCCTTCGGCATCAKCAGCGGCGTCTTCTCCATCAGCAACCTCCTGGCGGCCTCTGCCGGGCCGGGCACCGTCGGCATCCATGGGGACTCCCCGTACTACTTCATCACCTCTGGTGAGGCCAGGGCCGTGGCGAGGAGGAGGAGGAGGAGGAGRAAGGCTCTGGCTCTGAGGCTCCGTGTCTGTGCCCGCAGCCTTCCTCACCATGGCCCTGGTACTGCTCCACACCTTCTGGGGCATCATCTTCTTCGATGCCTGTGAGCGGCGCCGCGCCGGGGGCCTGGCGCTGGTGGTGGGCGGTCACCTGCTGGCCTCAGGGCTGGTGAGTCCTGGCGGCACCAGAGCCCACACCCGAGCACTGCTTTGGCCCCCCTCACTCCCTGCCTGGGGCCATGGGGCGAGTCACACCCCTGGGCACCTCTTGGGAGGTCAGTGAAGGGTTTGGGGGCCACACAGGGGGTTTAGGGACACACAGCTCAGCTGGGGTTCAAGCTGGGTTTCCACAGGGCTGGGCTTTTTGCTGCCCTGGCTGTTTGGAGGGGTCRGGAAGGTGTGACCTGCCTCTCTGTGTCCCCAGACCTTCCTGAACCCRTGGTACGAGGCCAGCTTAGGCCYCATCTTCATCCTCACACTCTGCACCGSCCTCTGGGCCTTTGGCACCGCTGGAGGCTCCTTCAGCAACGTCCTCAAGTGCCTCTCATGTAAGGGGGTRTCACTTTTGGSGGGRCWGAGCTGCTGGGMTGGSRGTGGATGTGTCTTGTTGGATGGGGGCCACGTTTCTGGGGGCTTCCACAAGCCCCCGGAGGACCCCCACCTTCATGAATGCCCCTTTGCCTCCCAGGTAAGCAGGAGCCYGAGGGCCAGGYCATGCTCTRCTCAGCGCTGCAGGTGCCTYCSGAGGAGTGAGGGAGCCATGGACACTCCTGCCAATGCCTTCACCCCTCCTGCTCTGGGGGAGTCTGACCAGTGTTCCTGGGGGCCCTTTGGGGTCTGACCAGTTCTCCCAGGGGGCTGTGGGGTCTGACCACCACCTCCTTCCCTTTGTTCCCAGATTGTGTTAACACCTTTCCCTCAGTTTGAGGCTCTGGGGGAGGCCAGGGTGGGCCAGGTGCCCTGAGGGAAGTCCAGACCTGGGGAACTCAGGGCAGGACCCCTCCATTTCTTTGTGTTTGTCACCCTGGAGGGCCCCTACCCCCTGTGCAGCCACTGGGGGTGGGAGGCACTGGGACTGGGATGCTCTGCCCTTCTCACCCCAGTTCAGCTCCCAGGGGGTTGGAGGTACAGCGGGGATACCTGTTTTTTTTATTAAGAGTAAAACCCTTTTCTAAGAGCACTGGACACTGTGGCTGCTGGGGAGAAGGRGAGGTGGGAGAGGGGTCACTCCCCCCACTGTGCTCTGCTCCAGCCYTGGGRAGCACCTGGGGGSTSCTGGTTTCTTGGGCGTGATGGGATCCAGCCCCAAAGCCCCTCAAAGGCCCCCTTCCCTCCCCACAAAAAGCCACCAGGAGAGGGAGAGGGTTTATTTGCCGTGGGGCAGGGGGCTGTGGGCCAGCCCGGGGSTCAGCGGGGGTGTCCCGTGTCCGTGGGGGAGCGGCGGGAGGAAGCCTTGAACACGACGTCCTGGGCCCGCGCCCTCCTCGCTCTGCGGGGCACAAACCGGGGTAAGGGGGGGGTCCTTCCATGGAGTTTGGGACCCCCCTGCTCCGGGGGTCCCCCTGAGGGGTGTGGGGGGTCTCACCGCATCCGCTTGGCCCCGAAGTGGGCGGCGAGGAAGAGGCCGAGGCAGCCGGCGACAGCGCCGAAGATGATGGCGATGACCTCACCTGTGAGACCCGCGGGGCTCAGCAGGGTCCAGGGGGGACCCCCCAGCCCAGCCCCCCGGCCTGGCCCTACCTGTGGAGTATCCCTCAGGCTCTGCAAGGGAAAGGGAAGGGTCGGGGCCAGCTCCCTGTGCCCAGCGGGGGCTGCGGGAGCCAGGTGAGGGGAGCAGGGACCCTCCCCACCCCTCCGCTCACCCCTGGCGAAGGACGAGAGCACCGGGCGCTGGTTCAGCTCCTGCGGGGCCCGGAAATTGTCCACCAGGAGCTGGGGCTCCTCCAGCTCGGCCTCCTCCGTGGAGTAAAGGCTTCCCTGGAGCTGCTCCAGCTGCAAGGGGAAAGGGGGAGCACTGGGGGCGTGTTCGCCGAGCCTGGGGGGCTCCCCCCGGAGCCGCTCCTACCTGKGCGCGGCTGATGCGGACGGGCTGCGGGAACAGAGTCCAGAGCACGCTCTGGGAGCAGGGCGGGGTGGTCAGGGAGCCGTTGTAGCGGTAGTAGCGGTCCAGGTGCGCGGGCAGCAGGTCCCGGATGCTGAAGGAGGGGATGGCCACCTTCTGCCCTGTGGGGGGAAGCAGTTGGGGGGTGCCGGGAGGGGGATTTGGGGTTCCCCCCTCCCTCTCCTCACCTGCGTAGCGGATGCTGCCGAGATGCGTCAGGATGTTATCGTAGGCGGGGTGGGGGTCATCTCCCACCTGGGGGAGTGGGTGGGGGGTCAGCGAGGGGCTGGGGAAGCGCGGGTGGGTGGGGGCCATGGGTGTGGGGTCAGTACCTCCAGGAGGACGCCGAGCACGGCCAGGCCCCCGGGGTGCTGCTGAGCCGCGCTGGCGTCGGCGAAACGCTCGGCATCGAAGTGCACGACGTGCATCTGCGGCACAGCGGGGACCCCCTGAGCCCCCAGCCCGGCCACCGCAGCCCCTGCCCCGGCTGCCATCCCAGCCCCTCCCGCAGTGCCCGACCCGCTCCCACTCCCATTTCCCACCCTTTTTTTCTTCTACGCCGTCCCCTCCCTGCACTCATTTCACATCCCTTCTACACCATCCCCTCCCTGCACTCATTCACGTCCCGTTTCCCTCACCAGGACCCCTTTTCCATTCCCTGCAGCAAATTCCTGCGACGCAAACCCATTTTCCACGCTGTTCCCATGCAGCTTCCCACACTGACACCCCTTCCCACAACCATTTCCCACACMATTCCCACGCCATTTCCTGACCCCKCTTCCCGCTCTCTTTTCGCACTCCATTCCTCATGGATCTCCCGCCCCCAGACCCATTTCCGGAGCTGTTTTCCCCCCGGTACCTCGGCGGGGGCGCGGTGCCCGTCCAGCAGGTGCTCAGCGCCCTCGGCGCGGCCGGGCCGGCCCCAGTGGAAGTGGAGCTGCAGGGCGGTGAAGGTGCGGGGCAGCCCCCGCAGCCGCAGGGACGGCGGCAGCGCCAGCACGGCTGCGGGACAGGGGTCAGCGGGGCTGGCACACCGGGGACCCCCGGCCGTGCCCCCCGGCGCTCACCGGTGTGCCCGTTGTTGGCGAGGGTCAGCTCGGGGCTCTCGGGGCGCTCGTAGCCCTCGGGCCGCAGCGGCGGCAGGGACGGGTCCGGCTGTGTCTGCGCCGTGGCGATGTCGATGGGGGACTGCGCCCGGCCCCCGCACTCCGGGTGTCCCTCGTGCCAGTGCTGCTGCCCGTGGGCACCTGCGGGRACCGGGCGGGACCCCTCACCCCGGGGCTGCTTCACCCAGCGGGGCCCCGTGACCCAAAAGGGCCTCGGTGCCCCCCCCCTAAACCGGGGCACGGGTGACATTCCCGAGGGCCTCGTTAATCTGCYGGGGACATTTTTTTCCGGCTGGGGGAGCGGGGACAAAGCCGAGCCCGCAGGCCCGGGGGGGCACCCATGGGTTCCCTGGGCCCGGCGGGATGGGGCTTAGCGGGATTTGGCCAAGGCCGGATCCTAATTGGATTTGGCAGCAGGAGCCTTATGTAAAGGAGCACAAAGGGACCATTGGAGCGAGGGGGGCCGGGGGGAGACATGGGGGGCTGCACCCGTTCACTCCCGCCTGGCTTAGGGGACCCCGGTGTACAGAAGGGAGTGTCACCCTTCTGTCACCCACCCCTCTCCTTCCCTCCTGGGGCACCCAGAGGTGGCGGATTGAGGCGGGCCGGCACCCACCCACCTCCCCATCCTCCAGGGAGACCCCTGTGAGCCCCTCAGCTCAGGGGGTGCGAGGGTGGTTTCGGGGGGTCGGGATAAATGGGGGCKCCCTGCGTGGGGCTCCACTCACCCTCGTACGTCCAGTGGGGACCTGTTGGGGAGAGTGGAGGCATTGGGGTGGGAGCTCGGCTGAGCCCCCTGGCCCGATCTGGGGGGGTCTGGGGCTGCACCCCAGCGCGGGATCAGCCGGGGCACCCCGGGGGGACTCACCAGCGGGCAGGGCCGGGGCCAGGCCCCCCAGGAGCAGCAGCACACTCAGCATGGCGGGGGGCAAGGGGGGCCGGGTGCCACCGGCCCGGCCCTAAATACCCACCCAGGGGGACGGGCCCCCCCGGGGGGACGGGGAGGGCTGGAGGGGCCATGCCCAGGGTGTCGGGGTGCGGGGAGGCTGCGGATGGGGGTGTGGGCTTGCAGGGGCTGCGGGGCTGTGAGCTCTGGGCTTGTGGGGTGAGGGGTTTGTAGGATTTGGGTTTTGGGGGGTTCTGGGGGGCTCTG
>CADDXX010000974.1:94710-162412 GCA_902810485.1 Alauda arvensis | reverse complement strand
ATCACAAATCTTGGTTATTTCTTGTGTGTATCAAATTTGGGCTCATGGTACCCAGCATGGACAGAAATCTATCACTGCACCAGGAAAACAGGTTTAAAATAGGAAGAAGTTACCAATTTGTGGCTCCATGGTTTAACCTTATTCATGGCTGTGAGCATTTGGGGATCAGGCATTATGTTTAAATGGAAGCTTCAATGTGTCGGTCAGAAGAGAAGGGAAATTGTCTAAAAATTACACAACCAAATTTCTGAAAAGTCTGTCATAAAATATACCCTGTCTTTAGCCTGTCATCATCATTCTGAGGTAGGTTATCTTGCTTTCCCAGACCTATTTCCATATAGGAACTCTGATATTTAAGTTTAATTGACCCAGCCAAAGGCTTAAGCCACCACATAATCAGGTACAGCTGAATTCAATCTAACTTCCTTGCTGGGTTTTGAAGTTATAAATATTATTGCCACAAAAAGGGAAAATGTCCAAAATCTACCATACAGGCCTCAAATATTCAATACCCATGAGTTTCCCAAAATTATCTTTCTTGCAAGTAGCAAAACCAGAAAATATAATTTAACTGAATCCTGATTGAGACCTCCAAAAATTATTAAAATCACCCAGTTTTGGGCCAAGCTCTCGAAATGCAGTTAGTTATAATTCTGGCATACCTTAAAAATGTATTTGAACAATATTATGTATATTTATACCAGGATTACAACACTTCAGCAGATAATAACTGCAGCACTGATGAACAAAGTGGTCAGGTTAAACCCTTCCATAAGTGGCTATGGAAGCAGGGCCCCAAATCCTATTTCATGATTTGTTTGGATGTTCAAGTGACTGAGTCTCACTGAAAATCAGGTGGGACCCAGACTCCTTACAGGGTCCAAAAATGCAGCAGGTGCTTCTGGGAAGAATGAAGGAGGAAAGTTATGGTTCATGCTTTTGAAGAAGTTAGAAACAAAACAAAACAAAATAATACTCCAAGCTCTCTTCACCAGAGAAACTGCAGTAAAACCAAGGAAAGCAAATTGCTTGAAATGGTTGTGGGTTATATCTCATGATTCTGTCATGGATAACACACTGGGTTCATCCTCACTGTGTGTGATGGCTACTTCCAGATTTGCTGACATCAGTTGCTCAACAGAATTTCATAAAGGGGCCAAATTTTTCTCTTTGTGAAGACAAACTGCCTTCAATTTTCTTTTCCCAATCTGAAAGGTCACAGGGATCACAATTAGGGGAGCATTAACTTTCTTAGCTCAAACAAGTCTCCCTGAATTTCTGTCAAGACTGCAATTAGAACTTCAACTTTTGCCAGATGTTTAACCTTGGTTTTCCTTTTCTACCCCTTTTTTTTCTGTTCTGTTTCTTCATGGTGGCAAAAGCCTGTGGGTGTGCAAGAGAAAAGCCAGATGCAGCCTCATGACACACACACAGCTTGGACAGGAACTTGTTCAGGTTACCACTAAATTGTCCCAGCTCCCTGCCCAGCCCTCTGGGTGGAAGTTCCTTCAAGAGAGGAACAAGTTGCTTCTGTAAAGAGCTTGGCATCCTCATATCTGGTACTGGCTTCTGACAAAATATTGAAATCTGTCCTGAAACTACCCTGCTAAAGGTGCAGTAACTTCCTTTACTGCATGTCTGGTAACCTCTGGCAGTGAGACTGAAAATAAAACAGGATTACATCTTAAACCTCAACACTAAGATTTACCAGGGCTCATCAGTCATTTTCCTTTCTTTTCCTCTTTTTTTTTTTGTGCACTGAATTGGAGGTTGAAAAAAAGGGCATTGCTAGTTTTATGCCAATAAATCCCATTCTTGTCTACCACAGCTGGATTAAATGCTGTTTGAGCTTTATGATCCGGAATTGCTGTCTCCTAGCTATAGAATATCTGTCTTGATAATTATTCCACAAATTTCATAAGCCTCCATCTAGCTGGGCCTCCAACCAGAATGGGAATTATAACCTCATCTGAAAAAAGGGATTATGACTACATCCTCCCCTGCCATCCCAGAGAAGTTGCTCCCTGAGGACCCACAAGACAGGGATCACAGATGCTTAATTTCATGAATGCACTAAGTCACAGTGACACGAGTGCCAAAAGGAAGAATTACACCCAGTTTTTTAGCTGCCTGCAGAACATATTTGAAAACAGTTCCCTCCCAATTACCAAAAGGGGATGCACAGAACAGTGTCAGGTTGCAAAGTCTTCCTGCATTGTCTCACTGCCCTACCTACCCCTGCAGACAATGACCAGCTCATGGACCTGCTTGTGGAGGCTCATTAACTTGTTCCTTGGTGATGCATGCCTGAATTATTCTTCAAACAGTAGAAATAAAGCCCTTTCTGTGACTGTGTTCGTCGAAGATGTTACCCATAAATTTCTGTAGAGCCATGAAAACAACTCTGCAGGGACAAAATAATTGCTGATGATTCAGTCAGAAAAGCGACAGTAAAGGTTAATTTCCTAGAAAAGAATATTTCTCTAATTGAGATGCAGAATGAGGAAACTGAGGTCAGAATTCTACAGTTTCAGAAATGAATCAGACAACTCTCTAAAAAGGCCAGTATAAACCGAAACCTTTGTATTAAAAGTTTTAGAAATAAAAGAACTCAAAGAAAAGTACCCCTTTTCTACAGCAGGTAAAACAAAAGACTCTGGTGTAGGGGGGTGGAAAAGGACTTCTTTAGTAAGAACCTTGGGACCTTTATGAATAAACATGAAGCCTTTTAAAAGGAGCTCTGTGCAAAATCCACCCAAAGGTTAAGATCCATTTAACAATCAAGTAGCATGGAAAAAAAAAAATCCAATTCTTTTCATCTGAACAGGCTATCATATTCAGAAGCAAGTAATAATTTGGCCTGCAGCCTGCTTCCTTTGTGCACTCTTTTTTTTTTCTTTCTCTTCCTCTCTTTTTCTCTTTTCCTTTAATTCATTTATCTCTCTTTCTTCACCCTCTCTAATTTCTCTTTTCCCTTCTCCCTGCCCCTTTTTCCAAAGCCCATGGCCCCTGTACTAGGTCAGGAACAAACATGCCAAGTGTGTCATTTACTAATTAAACCCTCTGTTTGCAAACCCTCTGA
This sequence comes from Alauda arvensis, assembly GCA_902810485.1. Taxonomy (NCBI): domain Eukaryota; kingdom Metazoa; phylum Chordata; class Aves; order Passeriformes; family Alaudidae; genus Alauda; species Alauda arvensis. The sequence continues at coordinate 159,330 of CADDXX010000974.1, read as the reverse complement.
ATTTTGTCCTCCCTTTTGACCAGCAAGAATTGTTGAATCTTAAGTGCTTAACCTTGAACCGATACCTGTGACAAGCCCAGAGTGACCTGCAAAAATCTACGTACAGCTCTTACATTTTTGAGAAACCAACAGAGAACTGTCAGGACATGACAAGCCACCAGCTTCTGACATTGCCCAAATGAGACAATTGACAAAGGAAAGGCTGGAAAGGCCTGACAGCAAAAGGATGCACTGGAGATGCTGGAGAGGGAAGATGAACAGGATTGTTCCAGAGCTTAGAGGAGAACCAGGAGCTTGCAGTGAGGTGGCCCAACAAGGCTCTCTGGGCTGCAGGTGTCTAAGCACTTGAGAAGCCATTCTGGCTCTGCAGAAAACCTGGGGATTGCTCTTGGCTCTTTGAACCCATTCCAGAGAAAGTTTTAGGAAGCAGAGGAGATGAAACAAGCAATGTGCAAAGAACAGTGCCCAGGTTTTGTGTTTTGTGCACCTCAGAGGAAGCAGCAGCAGCAGTGCAGGAGAAATCCCACATGTCCCAGATCATCTAAATCTCTTTACTTTTTTGTCTCTGAGCTGTCACATTCCAAGGGTTGTGTAAAATCTCTGTGATTTCTTTCCTCCATGGAAACATTTATTTTAGAGCCCACTGTCCATGGAACATTAGGATTGCAGCCAAAARAGATCTTATGGGATTACAGCCTCTKCAAAGAGARCTGATAATTCCCCAAGGAGAGGCACTGACCAGAACTGTAACTATGTGCATCTCCTAGTCAGATTAAACCATAATTGCTAAAAATGCAGGAAACACCACACTGATATTTGCACCTTTGACCTACTCATGATTCAAAATCAGCAATCTGCTGGCAAGGATAAATTCCAATCACCACTGGCACTGGAAGCAGACACTGAAGTTCTTCACTAACATACCTGCACATACATTTGGATTTTGAATGCTACTTTTTCTTGCCCAGCACACAAAAAACTGCAGAATAATGGATAGGTATTGAAGAATGGTTAAATAGAACTAGAAGGCAGCAGACAAAGCAATGGTGAAGTGTGGTGAGTGGGAAAGTAAAAAAGTATTAGAATAAGGAATTGGAAACTTCAGTAATATGGATGAAGTGAGAGATTTAGGTTAATTAAGGCCTAATAAATCCCAGCATTGATACTATCTATTAGATTTCTGAAACTTTGATCATAATCAAATATCTGGAACCAAAGACATGGGCTCCTTATGTGAATTCTAGCAAAAAAACCACCAAAAACTCATGGTTTTGATGTCCTTTCTTATATGAACATGCTTGAATGCTGCTGCTTATTATTGCCATTTAAAATATTTATTACAGTTATTGACTTTAAATGCTGATATACACACCCAGCTTTGTTGACTAAAGTGAAATATTGCATCTATGTCTTTAGCTGCTAGGCATAACCTCCATTAAATATAGTGAAGGCTTTCAGTATGAAGAAATATTTGCTGCTTAATAAAAGTGAAGTTGGCCAGTGATAATTTATGTACTTTGTAAGCAAGGAATGCCATAGAAAGAGATGCTTTGATGTGGCTCAAACGAGCAAAAAGGGACAGACTTCAAGCCAATTATATCAGCAGCTTCATTAAGGCACTAGAGAAATTGTGGGCATCATTAATTAAGTTTATTTATACTTCCCTCCTTCCTTCCCTCTCTTCTTCCCCCTCCTGCCACCTTCGTCCCTCAAACACTCCTGGATCACGCCAACATTCTCTGTAGAATTAAAAAATAATCCTTCATCCCTGGCCAAAAAAGGAAAAGTAATTTTCCTGCTCATCTTTGCTATCACAGTTCTGCTGTTATCACTTTGCAGTAAGGTGCTGGGCTTCCATCAGCTGGGCCAGCAGAGATTTCCAATCTTCCCAGTAAAAAGCAAAARATGGGAGCAGSMAGTAGAAGYRARKACAATTTGTGCAAGAGATTGGCATCTCTTCTTTTGGTCTTCCCATGTTCAGAGCCAAGGTTTTAATTTGAGCCTGTCTCTGTTTCTACATCTTGAGGGGCTTTCCATCATGTGCTGCTTCCACCTTTGTCTCTTTTCCGAGGGACAGCTGGGTGCCACAACTCTCTGGGTGTTCACAGGGCTGGAGCAGCTCACCACCCTCTTTTGGGTCAAGTTCTGACCCTGCCTGAAGGGCTGCACACAGAGGGGACCCAGAAGGTGAATCTCTGACTGTAAAGATGGGACCTGCAGTCAGGAGCACCTTCCCCCCGCAAAAGATTTCTGGAAAAAGCCTGGAGGTCACACACCTTGTAATAATGCTGAATAATTTTCTGAGGTTGAGGGAATCTTCTCTCTGTGCTGGCCAAAAGTGATGCTAAGCTCAGGTAGAGACCTTACTTCAGATTTGGTTTTCGTGTTTTTAAGCCCACACTGCTCACCACTGTACCACAAATGCTGTCCTTCACTGACAGCACCACCCTTTGCTTTGTCAGCACCTGGTGTTTGATTGGAATAACCAAACAGCTCAAAAATCACAATTATAATTTAAAAAAAATGTTGCTGAATGGCTCTTCTTTAAGATCATGCATGCAGGTGCTGGAGCCACCTGTTCCATTTGCATTTTCCCTCACAGCTGACCCACTTGAGCTCAGCAGCATCACATTAAACTAACACARTCCTTGAATCCCAGTGCAGGCAAARGGGAGCACCTCATCCTCAGGAGAAGCAAATTCGCTTTTACTCAGGAACAATTTCCAAGGAATGGCCCAGAGTTAGGTGTCCAGTGCTGCCTGAGGGCTGGTTTCCAAAGAAACAGGGAAGTTTTCTCAGCAGTCCTTGCTCTGCTTGAGCATCTCGAGCGCCACACGCTCCACTGAACTCTGGCTGCCTGCACTGTCATTGACAGCAGCCAGAGACCCCAGGTCACACCAAGCCAAACTCCAGGACTGGAATATGGAGGTTAAAAAATGATCCTGCTGTTGCCATTGAATCCTGCCTGCCATTGAATCCTGCCTGCCATTGAATCCTGCCTGCCATTGAATCCTGCCTGCCATTGAGGTGCCTGCATTTTCATTTCACCAATATTTGGCAGCACAGAAAGCTCGTGCAGAGCATCTCACACTTCCTTTGTGCCACAGGGATTATGCAATTTCTGGAGGTTGAGTCTGCATTGCTTAGGTGTTAAGATGATGTTTTGAAGAGCTTCAACAATTAGCCCTGAGCTCAAAGTGTATTTAAATGAAGCTCACAATACTTATACTTCATTTCTGACAACCTCTCTCTGCAATCAGAATATTTTAAGGTTGATGCAGCACACATTTATTATTTTAGGGGCTTTTTTTTCACAGAGTCAGCCAAAATGGGAGACTGAGAAGGCTCCACCTGAGTCTTTGTTGATCTATGAAAGGACAAATTCTGTACAGACTTCACATTAAATATTAAAATATTGAGACAAATGCYAGCATGAGAGAATAGAAAAATTTTCATGCTTTTTTTCTTACAGCAATATTTATACCAAGTAAGTAACTTATCAAAGGCCTACATACTACTTCTGTAAAAAAAAAGTTGCATATATTAGGGCAAACTGTTTATTTAGGCTAGATAGACTTTGAGATTAGTCTTTGATAATATCTCACTACAGATTTTATGTCCTGATCTTGTATAGAAACCTCAGGTTGCTTAAGTAGAAAAAGCCATGAAAAAATCTTCACAGACTTGAACTGTTTCTAGTGTTTTCTATCCATGGAAATTGAGGAAGCTGTTTTGTTTGTCCAGAAAAGGATTAAAATTTCATTGCAATTCCACTTGCTCAGTAAGCTTGGTGTGAAACTGGACACAGCTGTTTCACTTATATTTTTTGGGTCAATTAATGTGGTCATTTCAATCCTCAGAACAGGAGAGAATCTCACAGATAAACTAGAATCAATGCAATATGCTTTCATGGGGGTTTTTTTCAGTCAGTTAAATTGGTTTATTTTTTATTCCATGTAGAATGAGTGGGTATGTTAAAAAACCTACGATATTTTCAAAGGCAAATTATTCTCATGGTAATACCAGACATTCATGTYATTTGAATGAAATGTTCAATATTGATGGTAGGAGACTGTTTGTCTTTGCATTGTGTCCTTAACACAAACAAACCTGCTAAGAAATCTTCTAAGAAATGGTTTCCAGCAGAAAGTGTCCAATCATCAAAGCCAAAGCTTTTTAGAAAGGAGTAGACATCAACAAAAATATCTGGAAAATATATCTTGATACCAAAATTTTTATAATGCCTCATTGTAACATTTTTCTAATTAATCTTTTTCATTTTCTTTCCAAATTTCAGCATCTCTGGCTTGTACATGGATTAAAACTGGGCAAAATGTGCAAATGGCTGTTAAATAACTTAGATTTGAAAATAAACCTTTGGATACCAGTAACAAAATCAGATCATAAGCAGACAACTTTTGGGATTGGTGAGAAACAAGGATGAGAGGTGGGAATCAGGCAGAAATCTGCCCTCATGTTACCTGTGCTCAACCAGTCATTGTGACTGCAGAATCCCATCAGGGGAGACTCTTCATTTTTACACATTAAACACAGCTTTTTTTTTTTTGGTGAAAATGTGCTACCTGATACAAAGAACATCAACTTTCTGTTCAAAAGGCTGCATTTCTTTATAGTTTTTTTTTTATCAATTTAAAGAATGTCTTTCTTCTTTTAGGTCTTTCTATGTGTTCATTTGTCATTGTTTGCCCGTGAAACACTCACGAAGTCCATTTTTTTGTGTAAAGGCTGTGTACTCTTTTCATCCCTGCTAGCTTAGGAAAGAAGAAAAAAGGCAGGAAGAAAGAGCAGGGGGAAAATAAGGCAACACCTTCCCACATATTCCACCAGGAAGCTCATCTGGAAACTCCCAGAAGATCCACATTTGGCCTCACCAGGAGCAGGATAAAACTATAACGTTTTCTTTGACGTGCTGAAACTTTTGTGCCACCAACACAAAAAGCTCTGCAGCGCAGTTTCCTATTTTTGCATTGTATTTTCCTCCCACAGAATCCCGTGCCTCTGGAATCTGGGTTGGAGGGTGGCACCCTCTGAGAACATGCTGAATAACAGGAGGAGGAGGAGGAGGAGGAGGAGGAGGAGGTGCCCACCAAGCCTTCCTCTCCTGTCCTGACACAGAGCACCAGGGAACCCAACTCTGAATGCTGAATGTCTCCACAGTAATGATTAGGGCTTGGGGTTGTAATTCAGGTTTGCATAATTAACTCCTTAGCAGCCTCAGGGGATGATTCAGGTGTAAAACAGAGATGCATTGTGCTGTTTTAGGCTGCCAGACCCTGGAAGGAGCTTTAGAAGACAAAAATCATTCTGGACCCACAGCTGGAGGTCCAGTACATCAAAAATGGAAACATCAGTGCATGGCTCAGCACCAAAATTCCCTCTTCTCTATTTGAAAAAGGCAGACTGATGAATCCATTGAAATAAATTAAATTTCCTGCAAGTCAGGCTACCTGACTACCAGTTTTCTGCCGCCTGTTGCTGGCCATGCATTGGCAATTGTGTTTTCATCCAGACTCCCCACAGCACTTTTGGGAATTACTGCACATGTGGGGCAGGGGGAACAAAGGACGAAGTTGCAGCTTTTCGGATGCCACACAGTGGTGATGATGATAATAGAATAGCTGCAGATATTAATTACAGCATCATTTTTGTGCAGTAGCTACCACCACAGTAGAAGTAAGTGAAATGGCAATATTTTCTATAAACATCAGATAATGCCCACCTTCTCAAAGACAAAAAATCCACATCTGCCCCTCCAGCTTTTTGGAGAGGTGTGCAAGCACAGGCTCAGCACTAATCCCAGTGTCCTCATCCCTGCAGTACCTGCCATTCCTTACTCCACACACTCCCCAGAATAATGAGGCCCATCATCTTTTGATGAGACTGTGGGAGTTGATATTCCCAAAATACAACATTGCACTATCACATAATCACTACTACTTAATACTGCTCTGAGAAGGCTATTTCTGTGAAAGCTGCTGGGAATACAATGGCAACATGGGGAAGTCAATACAAGGCAGCATCACTCTGTTTCTGCAGGGGATAAAAAAGACAGTTAGAAACATTAAATAATCATAAACCTGCTTTTATGAGACTTCATAAACCTACAGAGCTGGACCAGGACCAGGAGGCAAGACAAAGAATGTCTTATCTCACCACATGTGCCACAAATCCACCTGCTGGCAAAGGGGACTCCATTTGGGCAAGGATTGGCATCTGTGGACAAATTGGGCATTCCAGCAATAATAGGAAATGCACTTGAGCATCTTCTAGCAGCATAGAAATGAGAGCAACTCATTGGCTGAGAAAAGAGGTGGCTAGCAACACACATGAAGAAAATACAAATAAYCAAAAAGTACTCCTCCTTTATTGAATTATCATGGTTATTTCTCTAGCATCAGGAAAATATAACCAATAAGCAGCTTTAGAGAGCACATGAAGAGGTGAAAATGTGGTTCAAGTTCTCCTGGCAAGATTTTATTCAGCTTGTCACATACCATTACTGACCTAGGCTGATCAGACAAACAGAGATGGAAAAAGATGCAAACACAGAATCCTCCAAGCTTCCACTGGGAGAAGGAAGAGAATTCAGAGTTCACTGTGCTAATGCATTATGGAAAGCAACTAAGCATGTTTAATTAAATCCTCATGAACTGCCAAGCTCATAGGTTTTGACATAATCTTCTGGTAAGAAATTTAGAGAGGGTTTGTTTCTACTGAGAGAAATTCACCAGCCAAAACAGACCCTCCAACTGCTCCAAACCTCTTGCAAATCCATTTCACTTTGATGAAAGGTTGATATTTATTTGGTAGGTTTGGCTTTGCAGAGACCCACGTGGTACAACATCTGTGTCAGGRGGAGGTGGAAACGCTTGCATGGCAGCAGAGTTGTCAGATTAATTAATTTTAGGCTGAACAGCCCTGAGGGAAGGACTTGTTGAACCCAGAGGGGAGAAAAAGGAACAAGGAATTTTGATTTTTGTTATCCCATAAGCTGTTACTCCACCTGAGCTCAATGAAAACAGATGCTTACAAAGCATGGACAGTAGGAAGAGGTTTTGGGAGGGATTGGAGAGCAGCAAGGGCAGCAGAAGGTCTTGCTGCAGCTTCCAGCACTGCTGTCAGCACTGATCCCAGCCACAGTTATCATCATAGCCGGGCTGTCCAAAATGGCATCTCCCAGGGCACTTTAAGAATTCCAGGAGCCCCTGTTTGGATGAGAAGGGACATCCTAATTAAGGTAATTCCTTAGTGCTTGGTGTACAAGGTCAAGCCTGGCCTCTTGAGTGGCTCAGACAGGCTCATTCAAGCAGGAAATAACAGCTGGAGGGGAGATGGGTCTGGGACAGTTTTCMCTGAACTCTCTGTGCCCTGTAGCTCAGCACAGATCCCTCTTCTACCCTCTGTCCCTGAGTTTGTGGCCTAACCATGGGTAGTTACGTGGGGAAGCACAAAATGAAGGAACCATCCAGAGTGTCCCATTTGCAGCCTGAAGCTCCAAATTCTGGAAAATCAGGRAAAAAAAGAACTGGACCTCCCTGCAGGACTCACAACTGTGATGTCAAGCAGCCCCYTCCAATTTCTTCCACAGGGCAAAAGGATCAGGGCAGGAATCACAGGCAGCCTTTGAGCCCAATAACATTACAGCAGCAGAACCACAGATTATGAACCAGGGRAAATGGTGTGTTCTTGCCTGTTCTCTCATGCTCTGCACAACACAGAGTCAAATGATTTGTTGAGGTTCTGTAGAGATACAGTYTCAATGGAATTCTGTTATTTAAAARCAGCAAAACACAATCTACTGTGGSTTTCCAMGAAGCCTGCTGAATAACAGATCCAATAGAACAGACTGTGTCYAACACATGGAAGCAAAACTACAAGCACAACTAAATCCTATCAGAATTTRAGATCARCTTTRATACAGCYTTAGTCTCATCTGTTTATATATTTATGCAAATCCATAAAGTATTTTAAAACCTTTGAAAACCAAAGCTGTAAATTTCTTGTTGATTTTTAACATTTTTTAGAAGGGAGGCGCCTTAAATACTGACCTGTGTAGAAGGCATGGAGCTTTGAGCATCTCAGTTTTTCTCAAGTCTTTGAATGAAACTCATCTGACAAAGAAATCAGCTTAATCTCACACTAGAACCTTAGACTACTCTAAATCTCTGCAATCTTGAGTTGACTTGATAGATCAGTCAATTTGGGAATTTTAAACTTATTGTCATAAACCCTATAGCCCTGGAATGTTCTCTCATATTTTGGCTGGCATTTATTCATTTATAAAGAAAGAAATCTACCTTTCTGCTTTCCAATTTAAAGAAGTCAGCTTTCCAATTTAAAGGTTGAATTATAAAACCCTTTTCTTGAACACACACAACCCCCCCCAATAATCCTTAGCACTCTTTAGTCATTCTCTAGAAGAATTGCARTGACTTATTGTTCCTACTTTATCTSTAAACTCAGCACCTGACTTGGCCAAGGGCATGAGACAGAAACACTTGAAGAAGTCTGAAATTTCAAAGTGTTCATGTCCCTAAAGGCCAGCTTTTCTTCTCTGTCTGTAGAAACCAGCTAGAGCAAGGGTTTCACTTTAAGATACATTTATATTTTATTGCTTGTAATTGTATTGCTCATGGCTTCCCTCTGAAGTGGAGGAAATATTGCTTTCCAGGTAATTTCATTTCTAATGCTGACTATAAAAGGGCCATGACAAAGATTGTGCTGGGAAAATGTTCTGCTAAAAGCCAATGTCATTTAGAAAAGATCAAGTGCTTCAGGTGAAACTTWAAAGAAATGGGACTTAGGAGTCAGGCTAGTTCATGTAGAACATTATTTTTGAAATTATCTGTACAGCAGCTCTATTGCARTGGGGCAGAGAAGCTGTAAAGGTCACTGATTTCATCATGCTGAACTATTTAGGAGRCAACTCTTCTAAACAAAATACACACATTAATTTAAGGCCACTTTTTCCTCTCAGAAAGGTTGTTCTCACCCAGGCTGCAGGAAAGCAAAGGACAAGGAACCAAGGCATGCAGGATGAGTTCCAAACTCGTTGTTGTGGTGGGAACTGAGGACCAAGTTCATCTTTCAAGTTGGTGCTTGTGATCCCAGAGAAGTAAATCCCAAAGGTGCACAAACAGGCTCTTCTGCCTYAGGCAAGCTAATGAGACATCCCTCAATGGCCACTGGAAGTTGCAGCTGGAGGCAAAGAGGGAGAATCCAGCTCTTTTTTTGCAGCAAATACTCAAACTGAACCCTTGGAATGCCTGTTTCTGAAGCTSCTGTTAAATGCAGTGTTGTTTGAGGGCACTTAATTATGTTCCTGCTAAGAGACAGGAGCTCCCTCATTTGTTTTGTGGGCAAGGGGAGGAAGATAACAGTGATGTATGGGTAGGACTTAAATAAAGGAGATAAAAAGACAATGAACTGTGAACCAGCTAGATGAGGAAAYGCAGGAGAGAGGAACTGCTCTTTCCAAGTAATTAATTGCTGTAATTGCTGTCTCCCTGCACAAACCCTCCCAGGTCAGTTTTATTAGAAAACCGGTGCAATTTAACACCTTGGAGAAAACCATTTTCTTCAGGGAAGARGGCTTATTTATAGGTGAAGGAGTATCAACTAATTATAAATTATTTTAATCAACRTGTATCAGTGCACTTAGGAGAACTCTCAGCATCCCAGGATGTRAAATGGTGGGATGTGCTCACTGCTGTGCTCCAGCTGCTTTGCCTTTCTCTGGCCCTACTCAGAGGCTGTAAAACTGCCTCAGCTTGGGCTGCTGTAAGTTTACAGCTCTCATGCACCACCGAGGCTGCACAATTCAAGAGAACTCTGGTAAATTTGGTATACTGGCTTTAAAGCATAATAAAAGGAAMGTGGAAATGATAACACTGTGATGCTGAAGCAAAGCTTTAAGGAGGGGTGAGACAAACCATCATCAGGTTTGCTTCAAGGTCAACTTGTTAAGCCAGAGAAGTATCAGGGGGGAATGCTATTCCCTCTGCCATTCCAGTGGTTTAAAAGCACTGGGGATGTATGGGAACCAAATGCTGCAGCCACAGCAATGGGGATGAGATGCTTGGTCCTCCTACTTCTTTCCCATTTTGTCAGAAATACCAGTCTGAGGATCACCTGGTCTTGTACCTTGCTGGGACTTATTTCAAATTCATATAAACAGGACAACTTCTCAGGTCTGTGTCCACTCTCCAAGAATTCTTTTAGAAACATTACATTCTGTAATRGGTTACTGGTAAACAGGTGCTTATCTCTGAGTCTTCTCTCAGTCAGGGTCAGAACTCATTAAACCTTCATTTCAAAGCCCGTGCTCTAAGCTCATACCAAGGGTATCAGAGAYTCATTCTCCCCCTCCTTTAGTTCTACAGCTTGCTAATAAATGTCAAAGATAGGAGAGAAGATGCTTGAAAATACTCTAAAAAGTAATAGCAAAAAAACCTCAAAACAAGTCTGTGGCTACAGAAAACATTGGGATCTTTCTGATACAAAATTACTGAGGAAAACTTTCCCTGAATTTTTACCACAGATCACAGACAAAAAAAGAGAAGAATTTAGACTGAATTGCACTTAAAGGTAAAGTCTGAACTTTTCTTGCTGTAACACAATCCTATTAATTTGTAAGTGTTCAATGCCAGTCAATATTGTGATCCATACATATGGTAGAAGGAAATCTGACCACTGTGATAGTTTCCTGCCAGCAGGTAAATGCTAACTTGTGTCAAATGTCCCGTGAGCAGCAGCATGCTCCTGAAAAAACTGATGCAGGCAGAAAGGAGGCTGGTGAATGATTGAAAAAGACCTCAAGGGACACCAAATCCAATGGTCAACCCAACACCAYCACCATGTTTGCCACTAAACTGTGTCCTCAAGAGCCACATCCAAATGTCTTTTGAACACTTCCTTTTTCCAGTGCTTGGTTGCCCTTTCAGTGAAGGAATTTTCTCTAATATCCAACTTCACCCTCCCCTGGCACAGCTTGAGGCCATTTCCCCTTGTCCTGTCCCTGTTCCCTGGGAGCAGAGCCCGATCCCCCCCAGCTGTCCCCTCCTGTCAGGGAGTTGTGCAGAGCCAGAAGGTCCCTCCTGAGCCTCCTTTTCTCCAGGCTGAGCCCCTTTCCCAGCTCCCTCAGCCCCTCCTGGTGCTCCAGCCCCTTCCCCAGCTCCATTCCCTTCCCTGGACACGCTGCAGCCCCTCAATGTCTTTCTTGTGCTGAGGTTGCCAGAGCTGCCCCAGGATGTGAGGTGTGGCCCCAGCAGTGCCCAGCACAGGGGACAGTCACTGCCCTGGCCCTGCTGCCACCCCATGGCTGGCACAGCCCAGGTGCCACWGGCCTCTTGCCCCCCTGGGCACACCTGGGCTCATGYCCAGATGTTGACAAGCAGTAAACAGCTGGTTCATATGTTTTACCTCTGCTAATTCAATCAGTCTGAATTAGGTAGGACTGTGCTAACTGTTAGCAGTAAGTACTGACAGCCTGCAGCTCTTCAGATAACTTCTCTGCCATTTGTTTTAGGCATGGGAATTGAAATGTGYTTGATTCCTCACTCAAAMCCCACCATTTAATAAAAGAAGGAATGAAAAATAGGGCAGTCAACATTTGCTTGAGGGCTCTCACCTTGAGATTTCATGTTAAAAAATGGTCAGTTCCCCCCAGTGCCTCAGCCCCAGAAAAGACCCAACAAAGAGCCTTTGCTGATGCCTTTGCTTACCCTAAAATACCCTGGCCTCCCACAGCTTTGGAGAGCAGGTGAGCATTTTACAAACATGTGTTTCATGTCAGACAATATTTGAGCTAGCACAGGCTGTTAGTATCAGGCAGATGAAAAGATTTACCTTTGCAGGCAACAAGGAATAAAGCTTGTTCTTTTTAATTGGCAAAGTGTGCAATAAAATAGTAACATGGCTTTTGGGACAGCAAATCTTTTGACAAGGCTGTTTTTATATGGAAARGGACTGAGATGGGCTTTAATGCATGAGGCAAACTGTCAGCCTTTTGTTCTACCAAGAGCTGCCTTGCCATTCCCTAACCCCCCCACCTGCTTGTCTTTCATAAGATACACAAAGGAAAAAGGGTTTCTGAGAAACCAATTCATATCTAAATTTCAAAAAGCCTTTCAGTGAGGATTTTCTGTGGTCTGGGGTGTAATCTTTGCTTGAACCAAGAGTAGGTTCAGCTCTCCTGGCTCAAGAATATAACACCTAAAGGCAGTTGTGTTTCCATCTTTTTGTTTGGTTTTGGTTTTTTAGTGGGGCAAGGGAAGTTTTAACCCAGCTCACTCAATAATTATTATAGCTAAAAATATATATATATATACTTATATTACTTGCAGAAAGGAAGCTTTAAGGTACCTTATTTTTTTGACTCTGGAGTTTTTGGTACAATCCATCCACATGGGCTCAATGTGGGAGACTTCTGCAGTCCTTGACTGTCTGGCCACACACARAATCACATTTCCTAAMCTGGAAAAACCAAAATGATGCACTTSTTTCTGAGATCAAAATCCCAGCCTCAGGAACAACATCAAATSAGAGCTGTCTGAGTCCACTGTGATTTCCAAATTATTTTYAACAACTRCCTCAATAGCACATCTCTGGACATTTTAAGGRGTGTTCATAAAATTCATTTCAATAATTATTTTAGATGGGGCACACTTTATCTGGGTTGTCTTTGTTAGACAATGATAGAGTCTTGTTTCAGTACTGAAGGTTTCATAATTAAGGTTTTCATCCAAAGGCCACTGTTCTTTTCTTTTGAGCACAGGCAAAACCATTCACATTCAKAATTAAACTACAATGCAAATATGCTCTTTTCCTAGAAAATGGTGTTTCCTTAATATCAATACCTGGAAAGTGAGTGCTGTTTAGCTATTTAATCCATAACCTTTAATCCTGAACCTTATATTTCAATCCACAGCAGGAATACGTGGCCATTTACTAATTTATTTTCAGGTACTTGCTTTTCCAGTACAGTCAATATTTTTAAGACTTTAACCTGGAATCAGTTTCCTTTGGGCTTAGAGTTGCACTCAGGCAAAGCTTGACTGACTTTTCACTTGCTTTTCTTGGAATTGTATGCATTGTGTTTCCTTAACACTGTGAGAGGTAATTTTGGTTGGGTTTTTTGTTGTTGTCAGTTTTGGTTTGGTTTTTCCCTTGTTTTTTTGGGTTTTTTTTCCTACTGTTGTTTTGGATGGTTTTTCTTTGTTGGAGTTTTTTTGAAACTAGAGTACCCTAAGTTTGTATTTAACTTGGACATGTAGAAATGTTAAATAGAAACTTAGGGTACTCTAATGTAGAAATGGAGCAGAGTTATTTACACAAAAATATAAAAAGACATACAGACTTCAGACTCCATGGCCCAGAATTAAATACAAATATATTCCTGTTCACTCTCCCCTAGACAGCAGAAATATTGCTGCAGCAACCAAAGCCATAACAAAACTGTGACTCCTTCTGTGCAAAAATCAGAGGCTGCAGGTCARACTTGGAGTCCAAGAGCCAAAGAASTTTCTRGTTTATATGAAATATTCATTGTGTGCTGTGAGCAATCCAGCTCAAGACTKGCTCTCTGGTAACTTTGACTCCGCACAAAGTTGCTCACACTGATTTTGCTGTTTGGTTCCCAGCCAATTAACATAAATGGGCAATTAGCATTGTCAGCACCCATTGTCAGCACCCATTGGTGGGTCTGGCTCCAGCTCTCAATAAAGAAGTTATACTTGATGAAGTCAACATTTTTTGAAAATCATAGATTTGCACAGGAYAGAAAGCAAAACATGTCAAAACTAAATTGTGGGTGAGCAAGGTTCACAAAAAAAACCTTTTCAAGATGCAGAAATTAGAGCAATCAGTGCATTTTTGATTAACTGATTACCAGCTTTCACCAGTTGTAGAAATGACCTTCTTCCATAAAATCAGAAACTCATTCAGATCAAATTGGGAGCAGATGGAAAGTTGTTTGTGTTAATGGCATTTCAGTTCCTGAATACCCTTCAAAAGTGTGTGGCACTGCTACACTGTGGTGTAATTAGAATAAAGCAACAAAATCAGTCTCTCTTCACTCCACAAACACAAAGATTATCATCCAAAAGGTCAGCCTGGCATATGACAAATATTGACAACAAGGAGGGCATCACTTTCTAGATGTCATTTTGCAGTGTTCTCAACACTTGTAATTGTGACTGAATACAATTCCATTCAGAAAATAACACTTAGGAAGAAGAGACCTACAAGGATTTTATARGAGACATCAAACTGGAATCAGAGTTTAAACTCATGGATCCCAAATTAGTTTCAGCAGGCTTTCAGCCATGCTTTACAACACAATTTRGACCACAAACAAATCCTGAAGGAAAAGACACCTATCATGCATTTATATTTGTGCAAGTTGTTCTGGATAGATCGTCCAGCCTTTAACAGGCTGAATTTGGTGTTTGTACTTTTATTTGATCTTAACCTAGTCTGTTTTGGTGTTTCATTTTCACTGAAATGGCAACTAACATCCTTCTGTTTTAGGAAATTAATATGGGCATAACATGTATTGGTTTAAAATGTTCTGGTTTGGACACACAGAGGAAGAAAATTGACACATCCTATAGAACTGCTCATGTTACTTGGAAGGCAAAGTTTTCAGCAGAGCCACCTGCTTCCCAGTTTCACAAAYTTCTCAGAAGTCAAGCTGGGTTTTYACTGGCTTTGAGCACATGGATTTGGATCTGTTTTAGCTGGCCCTTATTTAAAGTGGCTCCAGGATTTTCCATTAGATCCAGAGTTCTAATTATGGAAGGGATGTGTAATCTTCAAAATGCTGCAGTGAAAAACAGTTTAACCAGAACTTTTGGTTTTAAAATGTGAGAAAAAAATAGTTCAAATCTATATTTAAAATTTAATTTAGAAAATTTTATAAAAGATGCTCCATTATAAAAATCTTCTGACCTGTAGTTTTTCAAATCCAAGAGGATTGTTACTCTTCTGGGTTTTGAGAGTTMTTTCAGAGTCCATTCATAACATCTTGCTTTAAAATGCTTTCTGCAATAAAGTCTCAAAAGGTAAATATTTAATCAAGGGATTGCTCTTCCTGTCAACCTTCTGATAATATTTATTAAATATATTGCTTTGTTTGAGCAGCAAAACAGATTTTCCCTAAGCTCCCTTGCATCTATAACCTTGCTTTAAAGGAATACAAACTCCTGCAGAGTTTGCTGTATAAGAAACAGGTACATTAATCAAACTGACAAACCATTTTCAGTGTTATTGTTCTGCACAGCCCAGTATCAAATTGATGTGAGAGATTTGCATTTATTAACATCCTTTCACATCTATTACATTCATTACTCCAGCACYCTGGCATTAGTGCAGGACTGCAATACATCTACACAAGTATGGCTTTTTTTCTTTTAAACTTTTACAGGTTTCAGTATCTGGGAGGTGAGAAACCCTGACTTGTGGTCACTCTGACCTTGTTCTGCAGGGTAAAGAGGGGATGGCCAAGAGAGCCAGGACACCCATGGCAGGGCCAGACACACCCTCAGAGTGCCATGGCACGGATTTGACACTTCCTCCAGCATTTCCACAAAGTGCTGCACAATTAAAGCTTGGCTTGGCTCAGTGTCAGCAGGTGCTGCTGTGCTGCTCTGGTCACTGGGGGTTCAGAATAGCACTGGGCCTGACTCAACATTTGTTTTATATATAGAAAACTTCTGCAGGCTTTCAGAAGCTGARACAAAACTTCAGGAGACCTAAAGGATCACTTTGGTCTCCACATCCTGGTCTAGCTGGGAGGCTGTCCCAGCTGGGACAACAAATACCAAGCAATCCAATTGGAGGTCTTATTCTTGTCCTAGAAGATAAGGAGGAAAGATTGCCTAATTAGAGAGAATCTAAAGGTTTACTGCTAATAGCAGTTTCCAAGGAAAGCCTTTTAAGAGGGGCTGTTTGGAAAAAGGGAGATTGGCTCCATTCTTGTAATAGTTCCCTTCACCTTTGCAGGATGCAGGAGTGAKCTGTGCCAGTGTTTCTGCACTGCCTGGACCTGCCAGCACCTCCTTGRAGCCCATCACCAGCCCATCCTGCAGGGATGAGGAGCCAGGTTCCTCTCACCCTCCCCAAACCTTGGGCAGGGGGAATAGGAATGACAACAGAAAACTCAGTKAGGCATCTTCCAGGTGAAACTGGACCAGCTCCAAAACCTCCAAAACCCTGTGCCTCATCCTAATGAGGTTTRCATGGAGCAGCCAGGGGAGCWCTCACACTGCTGTGAGCTCCTGGAACACCAGAGAGGCAGGGGATGTGGAAAATCCGTGGGTTGGACAGCAAAGGCCCTAAGGCACAGCTGAATTTGGGCACAAGGTGAGGAGCATTTCTGARCCAAGACACTCCACACCTGGTGCACCAAGCAAGGAGGGAAGCAGAGCCTCGAGCAACAAGACTGACATCAAAGTTCTGACAGTCTTGCAAGAGTTTCCCCACTGGTTTAGAGACTGTGGGAGAGAAGCTGAGAAATAATGAGTTTAACAGTTTTAAATCTGAAGGCTATTTTTGCTCATTCTGCAAAAGCTCACTAAAGAGCACCATGGTAAATTCAGACAAAAATGCCAGGGAATCCCTTCCCATGGTGATGTGCACCAGGAATACCCATTAATTTCAACAAGARATCTTTTCACACCAAACAGGAGTTATGCTTCTTGCTGTAGATTGGGCAATTTGAAATTTTCCTCACTAGGTGTCAGAATAATTTGTTTTATATGAAAACCTAAAGAGGCAGGAGTGGAGACAGACTCGTTCACTACCTGAACATTGTTGGATTTTAATTTTTTTTTAAATTTCTACACCAGTCTCCTTTCTGCAAAGCCATTTACAAATGACTGAAAATTTGCATACACAGAAAAGCTATTAGTGAAAGCAATGTAATTTTTTCTTCTCCAGTGCCCCAGCTGAGTGCCTAATTCAGTGTTCTGAATAAATTGAACGCTGGGTTGATTTATGAAACCAGAGAGCRTTTTTCTTTTATAAATCAACTACCATTAAACTGAATTGCCTGCCAAAGAATGTAAATTAAAATGACAACAGTCCTATTTAAATTTTATCCGCACATAATTGTGTTGAATTAAATAAATGTTGCATTTTATGGGATGAGTTTTTACATTTAAAGTGTCTAAAACAGAGACAAGTAGTAAAGTCTGATCATAATTTAGTGTGTTTTCTATGAATACTAAAGTCTTYTTATAGAAAAAAGAATCCTGGATGTACCTATAGACTGTTTTCCTTTATTTCCTCACTGAAGAACAAAAAGAAAGAATTCTYACTGATGCCAGCAAGGTGARATATCAAACTGCCACCTTCCCCAGGCCTTTTYTTGCCTACAATTTTGGATATGCAGGTAYAGTTAAASACCTACAAACCRTTTTCCTTTAATAGCAGATTGAACTCTGAGTATGTGCTCGAATATGGAGGCCTGTACTACCCTTAAGTTTAAAATAAAGGGAGCCCATTATGCCCCATCCCCTGCATCATAACAGTTTTTTTATTGGAAAAAGAATGTTCACACTGCAGCCATGTAATTGTTTATTTTACAACTGGCTTGTGAACTTAAAGCTAAAATACTTTCCAGGCAATTGAATCCTAGAACAGCTAATAATGATATTTGGTATTTTTGCCAGTTTTACTTGTAGTTTTCACAGGTGCATAAGGAATTCATATTCCCTGGGTGGTGTTCTCTTAGAATCCAGAATCTGAACTGGTTACATTTGATTCACATTTTTCTGTCTTTCTGTAAAACCTTAAGAGCCAGAGACCTAAATAAACCTAAATATTAGGGCTGATATAATAGGAAACAAAACAGCTCCAATTTCATTACAAGCAGGCAGCATCTGTTTGAGACCTGCTGATTGAAGGTTACAGAAGTGACTTGGCAGAGCAATTATTGGGTTGTTCTCCCAAATGTTACARAGGCTCCTTAAGAGTGGGGCTTCTCCATGGCATTTGTGCAGCACTTGACAAAACGCTGTACAAAAATAGTGCTGCTTTAAAATGAGCCAGGGAAACAGACTGATGTTCCAAACAATGGCAAAAAAATGAAAACAGCATGGTGCACTGCTTAAAACTCACATTACAGGCTGAACACTGGGATGGAAAAACAAGCCACCTTGAGAACAAGTTACATATCACTCATTTCATTACCATTACAATAATATATCAGTTTTCTTCTCTTCCAAGAGACGCTAGTTCCAATAATTAAAATATTTCTCAGAAAATGCTGCAGGAGTGTTTTGGGGKTTTTTTTCTGTGCTTTGTGCTGCTCTGAAGACAATGAAGCCTACAGTTCAGAGTTCAAAATGTAGACCAGGACTACCCCTTGCTTGGCTGCCCAAGCCTGTATGAAACCACATTCTGGATCAGCTCATCCAGCAGAGAGTTATTTGGCATGAAATAAAGGTTTGGTGTGAGTGGGCCAAAGAAGTCACATAAGAAAAACAGGCATGGTAAAAACTGAAATACAAATGGTGCCAGTCTTCCTTCCCYCACAGTTAACTTGTGACACAGGTGAGATGCTGATGGGAGAGGAAAAATCCTTCTCTTACTCTCTCCTCTGAGATGAGGCACCRAAATGCTCTGTCCTTCAGCAGTGCAGAGCAGGTCTCTGCTGGATAATGCCTCCCATCCCCCCGACAAAAGACAGCCAAGGGCCCATAAACCAGCATGTTTTCACTGCAGAATGTGCTATGTCACATTGCCTGAAGCCTCACACATCTTAGAACATCCTCTACGGTTTTTACTGCTGTCTTTCAGGGGTCATTTGACCTCTGAATAATCAAATATTTCCTTCTACTTCATTTGTCACCTGCCCCTGCCACACTAACTATTTTATGGCTTAAAAAGCTTCAGTTTTCTGCTGGGTGTCAATAAATGATTGTTTGYAATGGCTGCCATACAAGTGTACAAGATAGAGGCAAGATGACACCTTAAGTGACACCTGATGTCACTRAGCACTTAAAAAAGCCAAGTAGCCTGGTAGAGCCTGGCCAGTTCCCTCATGACATCCCTTCCTTCTCTACAGCACCATGTGCAGAACAGTTTGTCACAGGGGTGTCTGTGAGAAAGAAGGTTGATTTTATCTTTAGAAAATTCAGACTGCTATAGCCTTAACTGTTAAGGATAAATCTTTAGGCCTTTGAACGTAATAGGGCTGTTTGAGGGATAGAAAGATTATGAAATAAAGCCCTGCAGAAGGGCTTTGATTCTGGAAACAAAGTTTGCTCCTCACAGAAACCCACTTAAAGCAGRAATCAAATCAACAAAACTGCCTGTGATGACAAAAGATGAGGAACTGTGAAGTTAATACACATAGCCAAGTTTCTTTAGGATGCACACTGCATTTACACTGTAACCCCTCAGTTAATCCCACAGCACATCCCAGGGGAGAGCCCTGACCTCTGCCAGCAGTGAGCACCAGGCAGCCAGCGAGGCCCTGAAGGCAGCTCACCTTTAATGAGCCCCAGAGCCCAGGCTCCACTGCCCCTGCCTGCTGCTGCTTATTTTCAGCCTCTCAAATACAACCCACAGTCACCTGAAATTCACTTGGCAGCAGMGCTGAAATATTTATTTTGTTTCTTCCTGGGCCATGCTGAAGAAGCGTTTTCACACAAAGGAGTGTTCCYTTCAGACAGATTCCTGGGAGCACTTTTAAGAGCAGAGGAAAGGGTGGAAAGTTGTTTAAATACACCCTAAAAATGTGGGAGTATGCACTTGTCCAAGGAACTCCCTTGCTATTTGTGGCCTCCCACTCTCTTCTGTGTTTCCATCTCTGCAGAGGGGAGCTCTCACTTACACCCTCTCCTCACAACTACTTCCCTTTTTATGGCAAATGTCTGCAGGTGTTGTCCTTAAAGCAGTAGGATAACCTCCTGATCAGAGAGTTAAGACACTTGTCTATGGTTAAATCACCTGAACTTTGGTCCCTTACCAATTAAATATAATTATTCATATACTCATTAGACTGTGGAGTCKTTGTAGACTTTTGAGATCTGACTGGATTAAGCTGTAAAAGTTCTGGCAGTGTTTTGAGCAGGAGTTTGGACTAGAGTTCTTGTGAGTTCTCTTTCACTCTGAATTGTTCTAGGTTACAARATCAGCTAAAGATTTAACTTTCAAGATAGGATTTATAATTTATTAGGGCACAATAGCACAGGTTCTGTAAGTAATTACTCTGAGAGTAATGCACCTGAGCATTACTCAAGCTCTARGCTACGAAGCAGAGCTGTGAGTAAACACTTGCATTGCTCCAGCATTTCTGTGACTATCACCCTGGACATCTCACTTTGATATTTTAACTTTTAAATATTGTTAAAAGCATAATACATTCCAGGAATTGAATTAAATTAAATTGAATTAAAAAAAACAATCCAGCAATGTTCTGAAACCCACTTCTTCCTCATAAAATTTCATCTCTCCCRTGTCCTCTGCTGAGGATGCTGAAGGACCAGTTCCCTCTATCAGTGATTAATACAACATACAATAATTTTCCATTCATTCCCCACACAAAGTTGCAAACAGTACCAGGGCGAAGGGGTTACTAATTTCCTTGAACCCTGGAGCTCTCCATGTTTGAGGGCCATACTGTACTCCTCATTCCTTTAGTATGGGAAGTCCCTRCTTGAACAAGAATTTTGAGAAATTTACTTGGTACTTATTTCTGATCTCTACAGGAAAAGAATCCTRTATTTCCCAGAGCTGGATGTTTATGCTCATAATATTTTAGAGGAGCTTATTTGAGGGAAAGAGCAATATCATGAGGAAAGCTTTTTCCAATTAAATATTGTGAATGTCCTTCAGTCAAATGCCTTTTTTCAGTAATAGACCCATGTAGGATGGCAGTGACTCTTACATCTAGTACTTCCTGAAATGGATGAAAAGAGACTGGAAGATAAGAAAGAATCATTTTCCTGTAAGTGAAATAATTTTACAGATGAAACATCACTGTGGTGGGTTTATCCTACTTCGACTTTACATTAGGCACAAGAAACAGAAGTCTTCAGARTGAGCTACTCATCATTATTAACAACTTAAATTGGAGTTTAAAGGGCTTATMCTCAGTGAATTATTCAAGAATTTAATGGATTAACTGCTGAACTTTCCATGCTTTCTCACCACAAAAGTGGACCTCCCAGTCAGGTAAAAGAATATTACTAGCAAAGAGTCAGCTATTAGAGCCCAATTGTTTTTGGTGAAACCATGAAAGATCAGCTTTCTAAAAACATGATGTTCTGCCAGATAAAAAAGGGACAGAGAAGTAAAACTCATAAAAATTGAAATGTTAGTTGTGTAACTCTACAAAAACACACTAAAAGCAACAGGGGACGAGTGCTATTGTTGCATTTGGAATTGAGGAAAAAAATGAGAAAAAATCTTAAATGCATCATCCTGAGAAGTTTCTTCCCATCTAAAAGCCTTCACAACTTCTTCTTAAAAGTGTGCATGAAGCAGCCATCAGGCACAATCAAAGGGGAAGAAACTTGTGATTYACTTTTTATTCAGGAAACAATTAGACTTCAAATAACTATAAAGGTGTTGGAATAAACTTAATAAAATTGATTTTATGACTCAGAAATTAAAAAGTAGCAGCAGTTTGTTGCAGTGAGGGCAATATTAAACCTGGGATTTCAATGGTGTTTTCCTACCTTCTTTTTCTGTCAAAGTTCATTACTGGCAAGTATCAGTTGGGTGACAGCAGCTGGAATTTTAACAGGCTGTATTCCACTTGGGGACAGGTATTTCTAACATCGTGACACATGGAAAAAGCAGAAGTTTGAAGGTGCTTGCATTCCTTTGCCTTGCTGGTGGTGGACTTCCCTGGGTAATATTTTCCTCCATGAACACCTGTTCACTACCACCAGAAGAGAGAAGTTGTTTTTCATTGCTCTTGGCCCCCTCAGTCTGGCCTGAGCCTAGGGGATATTTTTTTCAGCATTTAATACTTGGGGTAAATGCTCCAGGGATTGCTCCTAAATCTACAATCCTCATGTACTTTTAGACCTCTGCTAGAGTGGAGTGATAACCCAAGCCCAGCTGGACAGTGAAATCCCAGCAGGSATCTTCCCTATGCACAGGATTATTTTCCTTTTCTGTGGACTCCAAGGCATGCTGCACTGCTCAAAAAGAGAAAAAGGAAAGCTAGAAAATATGGATTTTCTTAATTTACTGGAGCAGCCTGGCTTCACCACTCTAATCAAGATGCTGGGCATCATTTAAAGGCTTTAATTTAATTTCTTTCTCCCAATTAATAGAGAAGGAATTTAGAGGACTTATATATAGCAATTACACATTGAATTAATGACCAAGTAGCAGGGAACGAGACATTTCCTTTAGAATAACAAACTGGCAAATTTGTAGGTTACGAAACCTTTAAATCCCCTTTCAGGCAGGCTATTGATGGCACAGAATATTATATAATATATGTGGACACAAATATTATAGCTTGCAGTGTAAGCCTCTCCCACAGTGCAGCTGTTGAACAAACTGCAGCAGACATTTGACTCCTGTTACCACCAAAGCATTTTATTGGCAGCKATTTACAATCCTAAATCTTCTCCCCTTTTAAATGCAACGCACCCCATTCCTTAAACTTGCTAGCAAGGCAAGCAATCCAGTGGCTTTGTCATGAGAAATTGTCATGGAGAGGTAGGCAGTGTTTTAGGGGGAGAAAAATAAGCCAARTATTGTGTCCAAAATTGTTCACAGMCAGGTWTTTCATATGGGAAAGAATCAGCTGCCTCAAAGAGATGGTGCARAATGAAGTTTGTGCTAAATATTAAGAAATACTTCTTCTTGTTATCATTGTGTGTCCAACACTACTAAAAAACTTCCTAGGGGTGAGGAACTGTGCCACTGACACTGCAATGCAGGCTTCAGCCTGCCTGTCAAAAGGTAGGTGTTTTAGTGCTCATCATTTTACTATTTGGAAAAATATCTGTTTTGTAAAAAATTGAGTTTGCTAAATTTCATTGGAGCTGTGTCACTCAGAGTCTGCACAAAATCAGGTAGGCTGGTAGATAATATTTAAAAAACTGGTAAAAACTTTGCCTTAGTGGGCAGAGAGATGTGATTTTTAAAATTATATCAATTTACTTAAAGTCTGGAATTGAATGGCTTTGAAATTAAATAACCCAACTGCTTTGATTTACCATATGGACTAAAATGACTCTCATCATAAGGGTGATCACTGTTGTAATAGTCAAGAAGCCACAGAAAGGGATGAAAGATGATTCATTTAAACAAAATTCAGTGAAACAGTTGTTTTTTTACCAAACTAAGACTGTTACTCTAGACTTTGTCAGTATTTGAACAGCTTTGATCCATGTTCTGTAACGTGGGAAAAATGCAATTCAGAGACACATCCAGAAGCACTGTATTTAACACTTATTTAATGGCTGAAGAGTGGTCCTGCTTAAATGAACCACTCCACACTATTTAAATAATTTATCTGCAGCATGCTGTCTATAAATGCCAGGACCTAAAGGGGCTGCTGCCACATGTGCACAGGAAAAAGGACACAGCAYATTGAGGTAATAAGATCATGTAGGCATTATTCAACACACTAATCAAATCAGGTGACTCTACATGGCTTACAGCAGATGCACATCTCCTGCTAATATCTGTAAAAGCCTCATTTGTCTGATGAGAGAGTAATTCCAATAGGCAGAGCTGGAAGATAAACAGCAGAAAGCTGAGTGCCATGTTTGTACCACACATCTTCAGGCATGGCCTGATTATTTTAACTTACCTGTTATGCAACAGAAAAGCATTCACTCTCTATAATAATGGAGAAGATGCTGCCTTAAATTAATAATGTGACATTTGAGATCTGATTTGTTGTTTTCCATTCAGTGCATGCACATACAGAGAGCAAAGGAAAGGGTTTGAGTGCASGAAAAAGGTCACAAATGAGAGCAGCATACATTAAGGGTGAGATCAAGGCTCTTAGCACTTTTTAGGAATTTTATCTGCCTCAAAGYCTGAATGCTTGAGTAGACAAGTCCTGTAAGAGGAATCTGCATGCTGGAATTATGGTGGATATATGATGTAACCTGATTAACAAGAGATCTTAGGAGGAGAGAGTATCAGAAAGGCTCTAAGCTAGCAACACTATACTAAAATGAGAAAAAGCCATTTGAAAGAGAAGTCCTTTTAGAATTATTTTTCAGATCACCTTCAAAAAAATCTGTAAGATAGGGAGGAAAAAYCTAAATGTTCAGTAACATTTTTAAGGAATTGTAGAAGACTTAGTACTAGTCTAGAAAGATGGACAGGTTTTTTTTTTTTAATAAGGTCCTTCTACATTAACAATAAAATCACATTTAGCAGGAGCTGCCTAATAATCCAGTGTAGTGTTTGGTTATTTGAACTTGCTTTATGTGTTGCATTCTAACAGCTAAGATGCACCTATGATTTTTTTCCTTTTTCTTGGACAAACRAGTGAGGAGATTTGAAGCTGTTCCTGATGTTTAGACTTAGCAACAAAACAGAGAAATTGGAAGGGACAAACCTTCTCTTTAAAGGTACTCCAGCAAATTCTTGCAGCTGAGCCTTCCATTCCAGCACTTAAGGCCAAAAGAGGCAGCACCACCACTTAATTGTTGTTTTTTCATGTAAGCGACAGCAATATTGGACAACATCAAGAAAGAATTTGTGAGTTAATTCAATTTCAATTGAAAAAGATGAAGAGTTGTGCATCATTTTATCTGGGAAAGGAGAAACTGGTAAAACAGACAATGAGAGATTTTCAAACATGAAGGAAATCAAGACTAGGAAGAGTGCCTTTATGTTAGAAAGGTCACAAGCTTCAGACATTTTGTTTTCAGATGTTGTGCTTTCACACAGTCACTAAAATTTAGAGAGAAGCACAATGGAATGGTTCTCTTAAAAAGAGGGAGTTTCTCCAAGCAGTCCCACTCATTTAGTTTGGTTTTGCATTTGTTTTGGATAGAAACCAGGTACAAAGAAAGCTGGTAAAGAGAGTTTCAAAAAACATTAGTGATTCATTGGATGTTTTCAACTTGTCTCTAACTGGGTTGAAGACAACCTTTTCCTTGGTCAGAAAAGTCACATTGTCCAGGTTAAACACAAGCGTGGGTGAGGTCAATAAAAACAATATTTACCAGACTTTCTCTGGATTAGTGAATTTTTCACTGGCAACACCCATCTTCTGCACCAATGACAACACCAAAATGTGAATAAAGCTGAGATGAATCACCAMGAGAGCTGATATGACTGCAGGCCAAGAGCTGTGGACAAACCTTTTCTGACATGACACTTGAAGTTGGTGTGTGAGCTCTTGCAAGCCTGGATGAAATGGGGAAGTTTTGAATTTTTATCTCACTCAGAATAATTTTGTTTCCCTCTTGCTCAGAGCAAAGTTAACCTTGAAGTTTTATGTGGCACATCAGCTGAAAAAAATAAGTTCTCTTCAGAGCATTTAGAAAGCTGGACTGGAATCAGAGAGGTTTCATTCCCAACCCAAAAAATGTTTTGAGCCCCACTGTGGAACAAGTGTAAGTGAAGCAAATGGTATTATGTTAGCAATTTACCCAGCCTCCATATCATCTCAGGTATCWGGAGCATCAAAAATAATGTACCATGGACTAGAATTACTGCACTCAGGCATTTTTGTTGCTGCTCTAATGCACTAAAATTATCTGCAGCTCCACAATTAAAACCYAGGCTTGAGAGGCTCTGTGAATGTTAGTGTATCTTCAAAGCCCTTTACAGATCAATTCTTTTCAGCATCACTCCAAAAGTGGAAAGAATTACCTTTATCTAATTGAGAAGCAAGCTGCAGCACAAAGACACAGTGAGTCATCTGCCAGTTAAGTGCCTGGATACCAGGGGGATGATACAAGAACAGAGAACAGAGTGTCCAGAGCACATCACATCATCTGCAGCTGGTTTCCAGAACATTAATCTCATCTCCTTTCTATATTTAGTCTTCCATACACTTGTTCTGTAAACCATTCTCCATACCTGTGCTCCACAGCTATTCAGCCACTTCCCAAAAATGCATTTTCCAGCTGCTTCTCTTCTTTTTACATGACCCTTATTTCCTCCTCTGTCCATTGTTTCGCACTGCCAGTACCTGAAAGTTGCAATCATTTCCAGCTCCCTGCATCCCCTTGAGCTTGCTTTTTCAGGGAATSCAGGCAGCCAGGCTCCCAGCAGCTCCTTGGAAATCACCATGCAAGTGGGCTGARCACTGAAAATGGGCTCTGCAATTCCTTTAATCCCAAAGAATGCGACTTTCCACTGAGCCTTCAAGGGCACAGTCTGAAGCCTCTTTTTCTTCATCAGCTTRTATCAAATCCTTCAAACCTTTCCCATATATTAGCAGCATTAAAAATGCTTTCTTTGGGGTAGCCAAGAAGTCAACACTTTCTAAGCACTCCTGCTAAAGTTACTGTTCATTTCAAATGACATTTTTCCTTCGCCACTGACATTTACACCAATTCTATGCAAACCCCAAATTTTGTAGTCAGGACCTCCAGGATGGCCTCTGTTTAATGGCACAGGGTGATGCTGAACACCATCAAAATCAATGAAACCTTCTCATGCAAACAACCATCAATATTTATTTCTGTTCCCAAGGATGCATCTCAGCGTCTAAATTTAGGCACTCAGGGAGGACAAGGGACGAAGACAGAATCTTTATTGGAAAACACAGGCAATATCCAGTGTTACTGCTTGACCAAGACTAATCTGCTTCAGCAGCTCCAGCTGCCACCTATTCAACTCAGATCTAGCTGGGATTGCTGTGTTTAGGTTTGGGACAGTTTGGAATATAATCAGGCAGATTCCCAAGCCTTTTTCAGCCCATGGTCTGTAAAAGCCCTTTTGTTGTGGTGTATAATCACATCTAAAGCATCCCAAAATCCCTACACGAAATACAGATTAAACAAAAATCAACTGCTTTCCACTACCCATTTCTTTACCTGTTTAAATCCTATTAAAGCACCTTGACAGCCAGAGACTGTGGGGATAAATACATACATGTTATTTTCTCCTCCTAGTTCCTGGTCTGCAGGGTACTGTGGTATCAGTAAGATCACAACAAACCTCTTTAAAATCAGTCTCCTTGTATCTTTTTTGAAGGGCTCTTCTTCCTGCTGGATATCAAGTTCTGTAAAACTCTGCAAGATATTTTTGTTCTGAGGAGAAGGTGACCCTAAGGTTTAATGGGCTAAACTGTTCCTGGAACTTGTGGTTTTATCTAGCAGCTATTAGCTGGACCTTTGATAATAGTCTAAAACACTTTCAAGCATATATTATTAACTAGACCTTTGATAATAGTCTAAAACCCTTTCAAGCATATATTTTTAGTCCTGAGCAAGAAAAACAGGCATATTAAATGTTTATTAACATTCTACAGGTGCTATTCCTCTACACTTTTCCAAGCCTCTGGCCCARCTTTGTCTGGAACAAGCCTACACTGACCTTTGCTGTGTCCTTGCCCTTAGGGCAGTTCCTTGGGTTTCAGTCAGATTATAACCCAGACAGAGAAACGGATCAAAAAGGCCAATCCCCTGTGCTGTAGGATACCTCAGGAAAAGTTAGCACAACAACATAAATTTAGATCAGGTAATGGAGTGTGAGATCTCTGAAGTCAACCCACACAGCCAGAAATATGYTCAGGTAGCATCATTATTCAACTGCTCCTAAACTTAATCTTAAAATGATGGCAGCAAAAAAATTCCATATGTGAGGAACAATTATAAGCCCTCAATTCAAAAACATGTATTGTACCACCATGAAAATGTCAAACATCCTCTGATTTTAAAACATTTCCCTTTACAGATTTACATTTCATTGTGCTGCAGTGMAGAAATCCTGTCTTGCAGGAACAGCAGTAGTTGGGATTTTATTTGAGCAGCTACTCTAATGGTGCCATGATTCTTGAAACAGGCTTCTGAGGCTGCAAACAWCACATAGCAATAACCTTTATAGCCTCTCTCATCACAGGAGTGGAAAGTTATAGGAAAATTACAAAGATAAGTGGAAGTGAAGTGGTTTTGGTCAGTGGTGGCTTCATTATTTAAGTCTTTGCACTGCCTGCAGAAGGCAGGTCCAGGATCCCCAGCCATKGATGAGAAAAATCATCATCAAGCACCAGAAAGGATTCAATCCCAAAAAGTCCTGATTCAAGAATAATATTTTCTCCCTGGCTAAAGTTGTGCAAGACCATTTCCTTTCAGGATGAACTACCAAATTGTCCCATAAGCATGAAAAAAGAAGACAGATTAATGCAGACAGAAATGGAAACGTACTTCTTAACCATAAGTATTTTCTCATGGAGCTGAATTCCATGCCACCAACCAACCACTTCCTGCAGCATTAAACCAATGATATCCTAACCTGTGTTTCTGGACTCCCCAGCAAGGGCACACAAACTCCTGGCCWGATGTTCATCAATATCTCCAAGGAGGAGCAGAGGAAGCACCAGTCTCAAAGCTGGCACGATTCAGTTTGCTCAGCTGATGTGGCAGGAAGGCTGGGAGGAGGGAATTTGTTTTCACTGCTGTTACTGGAGTATTTCAACACACTTTTAATTGTTCTAGCACTTCACCTAAGGTGAGAGGGCAAGAATTAGATACACAGAAAGTAAAGGCTTTCCACAGGGAAGGACAGCTTGCAGCTTCAACCCTGCATTTGTTGAGTTTGATTTTACTCACTGGGTTCAACGTTGTCATTCTTGCAGCCCTCTGAGAGGTTCAGGACAAGACAGAGATTTGCAGTTCCTCAGCCCCACTGCTGCACCCCTCTYCTCCTGCTGTCTTCCTCAGACAAAAGTTGCCTCTTACACAACCATCARCCTTGGCTCATGAAATGCCATGATRCCCTAATGGGAAATAAGGAGGTCCAGAGGAGACATATGGGATGCAGATTTCATACACAGCCTGTCCTTCCCAGCCTCACAGAGGCCACATGACTCATGCACCCCACATTTCTAATTGTCTGAAACCCAAAGCCTAAAGRGACTTTTAAAATGGCCTTGCCTTTATACTCTGTTACACTCAGAAGACATAATGAGTCCATGCTATGAGATAACTTACTAATACAGCTGTCACAATAATGATTTTTCTTTTTCCATCTTCACAGCCAGGAGGTTCAGTCCTGAGTTGGAAGAACCTGTTTGCAATTGATCTGCCCATCATCAATTCAGGGAGTGGTTCAGCCGAGAAGAAGGATTTAACAYTTGCACCCTAGGTACAGAAATTATCCTGGGTGCCCCAAGTAGTTCAGTAAAACAATTTGCTCTTTCACAAGGTAATTAGGATCAAAAATAATGCTTTTGCCTTAAATATCCTCTGTGCAGGCAAGGGATCAATTTAGACAGTAAATCATATTCAGAAACGTCCTTACACTGTGGGATGAAGAAGCTCTCAAAGCACAAAGTGAATMATTTCCATCAACAAAGACAAAAAGRTGTTTAACAGAATAATTGTGCCAGCTTTCAGTGCATGCAGAATWTGAGTGTCAGGTGCAAAGACAACTCCCTTCAGCAGCTGGGGAGGTGCTGGTCTGACTTGGACAAGGCACAAGGGGGTGRCATGGCAAAGGTGCCCATGTCCTATCACCTGTTCTGTTCCCCTCCTCAGCTGAGTGGCAGAAGGGGGTCACCTTCCTGCTGACACCCTGCCAAGGTCTGTAAAGACAAAGTATAAATTGCATTTGTCTGTGCTTCCCTTTTCTTGTCAACTGAGCACTGCTCCTCCGGGAGCTGGAGCTGTGCAAGAGCTCACATTTGGTATTCTGAATATTCTCCTTTTACAAACTCTAACCTTTCCACAGCTTCTGTTTTGTCARGCTGGAAATTTGTCACTTCACATGTGGATTTCTTTTCTTTTCTGAAGAGTGCAGCTTTAACCAACAGCAGTTTCTTAAATACACATAGAACAATTGTGGGGATTGGAAATGCAATACAGTAGAAAACCCCTGGAAGTGGCAATTCACAAAGATTTTTTTCTGAAAAGACAGAAGAATTTGAGATCCTGCAGATGGCATGCTGACAGAAAAATCTAGATTAATTTGCCTGTCAGATTAAAAAAAAAATTAAATCTACATACCAGCAACTTTTCTGTATATGCCTGAGAAGTTATCTTTTTTGGCATGTATTAAAGTTTCCATGAAAAGCCACTAAAACAACAACTCAACCAATTTTATCTGGAGTTAAAGCAAACTCCAAAATTCTGTCAGAAGGTTTCTCTTTGGCAACGACCACTGGCTGGAGTATTACACATTAAATAACTGCTGACAAACCAAAAGAAAATGGTTTGCCAGGTATTTAAGAATGAGCAAGATTAGCACCTTTACTAAGAACAAAAAGAGAGCTAAGCAATTTATACCTACAAGAAGGTCTATAAATAGCATTACCTGTCAGCAAGTCASTTGTCACCCCTGATGGGGCTGAAAACCAAATAATGATGGGTTTCAAAGTGGCTGCCTACTGATCAGTTTATTTCAAGCTCCACGTAATTCAGGAGAACTGCAGCTCCAAATGGGCTGGAGAGAGAAGGTTCCCTTGGATGCCATTTCTGTAACACAGTCCAAAATAAAGTCCTTCTCCACCCCTCACCCCACCAAAAGTGAGGTGTTGTGTGTCCTCTGGAGTCACCTAAAGCTCCATTCCAACTCAAAATCAGATTAAGTCTCAAATTCAGGTTGAACAGATAGAAACCATTTGGTACTCTGCCACCAGATCATCATTTCACATGGTTTTCATTTTCCTGACTACAAGCACTCTGTTTCCCTTCTTAGGTTGTCTGAAAGGGTTTGTATGTAGAAATATTCCCTTTCTACACAGGAATTACAGGAGAGCTTTATGAAGATTTTTCAAATCCAGAACTGCAGCCTGTCACTTTTCCTTCACACAGCTCCTAGCCCAGTTGTGAATTTGTGGGGGTGGATGTGTGGGGGAGTTGCAGTCTTCTTTCTTCTTCTTCTTCTTCATCTTCTTCTTGCTGATGGGAAAGGATAGGCAGCAGAAAAAAAACTTATCAGGTTTACAAGGCTGAGACAGAGAGAAAAGGCAGCTCTAATATGCACATCATCAGCAGCAGAGGGTGATGGCTCCAGGGGAGAGCTTGGACAACSCAATGACATCACCCAGCAACCCCTGCTGGCTCAAATTCCATGCAATTTAAAGAACACCAGTGTTGACAAGTACGGGATATGCTTACATTTTGAACCAAGAAATGGGACACAGCTCGTGGGAATTTTGACAATAGATCCAACCAGGAGCTCTGAAAGCAGAAGAGCTTCTCCCAAGCACGCAACAGGAAGGAGCATTTTAAGCATAAACCCTTAAGTATACTTCAAGAAAGGCTGCTTGTATTGAAGATAAATATGTAAGAGGCACTTGAAAAGACTCCTGTTTTTCAGGAGTATATCTAAGTTGGTGAATTTGCACCGAAAAACTTAGCTAAAACCTAGCTAGGTCTAGAAATTCAGGCAAAAAACCACTTAATTTTCTCTGTATTAGTCATTCAGACTGCTGGTGCCCAGAACAAAAAAAAAAAAAGTCCATTTTCAACACCTGTCTCTGACTCTRAAGTGCCAGGACCACCTGAAGCCAAAAGACAGAAACACAATTTGCCAAGGCCAATCTGATCATAAAGAACCCATATTTTCTATCAGTGATTGAGTGCCCCCAAACAATATTTTYCAAGTGCAAACCTGTATTAGTTCATAGGGGACAGTTCTGAAAATATTGTCAATATTTATAACAGTACAGATTGACTGTATCACAAGCAAACAACAGGTATTTTCCTAGAATCCACACTKGTTCTAATGAGAAAGAACATGGCTGGATTTAGTCAGCTAACAGCTAACTGAGAAAGCTTAGTCCATCACTAAAAGCTGGCTCTGATTTTCATGTCCTAGTAGAGATAGAATTTACACCAGGCTTGAGAGAGTCAGGGATTCTTAGAAAAAAAGTGTTCTAACCTCTGCTCTGTAYAGAAGTGTCCCCTAACAAAGTCCAGATGAATGAAATCTTAGCATTGCTAAAAAAAGGGCTGATTCTTCACTATTCTTCTTCAGTGAGAAGGTAGAGGAAATCCATTACTTTAAAGCTCCACTCATGTCCAGAATTGCGTCAATCAYCCAGAAAATCACTTTTTCCTTAAAYCAGGTCTGCACCAAARCTATTCTCAGGCTGAATCCTTATGAAGGAAGCACGGAATCCACCCTTATGTGTCCAAAAGGATATATTCATTTGATACTAACTTCAGAATGCCTGTCAAGAATAACACAGGACTTTATCTCCCCTGGAAACAAACTGCAGGAAATACACCTTAAATGGCAGCTGATAATAATGGTGTGATGGAGGTGCTGTGCTTGGAACTTGGGCAATCAAGGTTCATTTTCTGATTCTTCCCAGGGTCAGCTGGACTCTGTCCACAGTGCTTCCATAGGAAGGCTTAAACTTCCATCCTTCACCTGCTTTTTTGCCTTGTCCAAGAAACATTCCAGGACTCTGTTTAATGTTTTGCTATTTGCTTTTATTATGACAGCTGAAAAAAAAAAAAAAAAGATGGGAGATCTGGTCTTTCTGGACTAAAGCAATAGGAGAARTAGGAGATGAACCTTCTGTTCATTTAAAGGTGATATTTCCAAAGTTTGTCTTTTGGCTTTGTGTGCTCAGAGGRATGTGTGCAGACTGGAGTACTCCTATTGCCTTGGAAACATTTTTTGCACTGGTTTGAAGCATGCACCAAATGAAAATTCATATTCATAGTTAGCTTGACCTAACTTCAGCAGTTTCTTTTATGACATGTAATAGGAATGGAGAAGCCACCACAAGTCTGTCACAATGCAGTGTTGTTAGAGCTGCTTTCATTAGAAGTTGAAACTGTAAAATTGAAAGCCTCACTTTCAGCCTGTGAAAACCTGGCATTCATTTGAGAGTCACTTTTTAAATAAATACAGCCCCAACTGTCATTCCCAGCTCTTTAATCACAAGAGGCTTCTTAGGAATATAAAGCAGGAAGTGATTAAATTAAATTAGAGTCAGTATTGACAAGCCTTCCCTTAAAGAAGCAGTGTATATATATATGTATATATATATATATATATTCCTGAGGGCTGTTCAAACATGGAATCTGAATGAATGAGACTGTTAAAGGATGAAGAGCACAGTGTGCACTTGTCATCCACATTGAACTCATCTATGACACAAAGGGAATTTAAAGAAAAATCTGAAGATTACAAACAATAGCCTGCAGCAAAGGAAAATCTTAGAGTGAACTTTCAATACCTCACTAATTTTCCTAATTTTTTCGTAATAATTTTGCAATTTAACTGAAGAATCCAAGCTGTCATTTCACTTCTCCTTTCCACCAAAATTATCCCCTACCTCTTGAATCATCCCCACATGCAATATTCTGCCTCTACTGGATAAAACAATAGAGGAAGATGCTTGTTGTAAAACAAGATATTTGCAGTATTTTCTTTTCCAAACGCTGCTACATTCTCCATARTTGTATGTATTGCACACCTCATGATGGGGAAGTGTATTGGCTGCTGTGGGAGAGCCAAGGGAAAAATGGTACTAAGCAGCTTTTCCTTCAAACCCACCCCTCTTCTTCCTGAACAGGCCAGAATTCTTCCAAATGTCTCACAGCCTTCTCTTTCTTTTTATTGCTTTGGGTTTTGTATAAGTCAAATGCTCAATACACTCTTTTTTATGGCATTAAACAGCCATGGTCCTGGGGACCTTGAGCATGCTCCTGAGAGAATCCCTGTTTTCAGAAGGCAGCTTTTAGTTCCCCAAGCCCAGAGACACTTACTCAGTATTTCTGATCTTTTTTTTGTGACACAGAACTCAGGGATGCTYTCAGAGCCTGAATCCCCAGCTTGCCTGCTGTATCTGACAGCTGGAGGACAGACCTGCAGAGAGGCACAGCTGGGTTTGACACCCCTCAGATTACTCACTCATTGCACACTGCCACAGGTGAGCAAGCTGTGTGCTGGCAGCAGTGGCAGGAAAGCAGAAGTTTGGGGTCCTTCATTTGTGATTTTCAAAGTTACAATACCAGTTTTTGACTCTTCCCGTAATTTCTACGAGAGCTCTTTGTAAGTCACTACAATATCCACATCACACTCTTCCCTGACAAACTGATTTCATCATTTCTCCTGATTTAAACAAAATCAAGACCCTGTCATTGCTGCTTGCCAAGTTTGTTAAGCATCCTCATCTGAAAGGATGAGAATCACTCTAGGTAATTTAGGTCCCATGTCCTACTTCATAATGGAAGTTCTTCAGCTTGAAATTTAACATGTATCTCTCCAAATCAAAAGAGGTTCTAAAGAAGATAATTACATGCACAGAATAAGGAAATACAAAAGCTACAATTATATATTCAGCTACAGTTCTGGTTGTGATTATTATTCTGTGTGATCTTTTGGAAAACCATCCCATTCTCCACTTCCAAGCAGGTTGCAGTGAGAGCCTCTCTGAAGCCTCCTCCTTCCTCTGTGGCTCCCTCCTCTATCAAGCCAAGGTTCATGGTTCAAAGTTTCTTCATAAGTGGTGTTCTTGATATGCCACAAGAGGTTAGTTCTGTCTGAAAAAGAGGTGCAATCTCTCCAAGCCACAATTTTTTAGCCAGGTAGGGTTTGGCTGGCTTTGCCTTCCCCTCCACACAGAGCATCCATGTCAGGTTTCCAGCTGACTTTCAGCAAGGCATTAATGTCAAAAACTTAAATGTATTCCTAATTTGCACTTCTGTCTCTGGCCTGAAGACACTTGACAGGGGAAGGTTGAGGCTCTGAAATGCTCTCACACATCAAAGATCAAACTTCCAAACAGAACTTCCTCACCACTTAATGTTTTTAACCATGAAGCCCCCCAAAAGCTGCAGTGTCTCCTTTCTGCTTTAGAGATCAGTTTCTCCCTGTCTTGTTGTACACATCCCATTTATGTGAGGCCCCTGTGGCAGCAGATCTTACATATTTGCCAACAAACAGAGATAAAATCCTTACATGTTATTATAAATTTAGTGGAGTCAGACACTTTWTCTGCTTTCTTTCGTTGAAGGGATTGGTGGGAGAAGGTGTTTTGTTTTTTTTCAATACAAATATCCTCGGGGTACAAAGCAGTGCAGGCATCCTCTGCTCACCACTGCTGACAATAAGACAGGCAATTGTCAAATTAGCCACTCTTACCTGCACCTTGTGTTCAGAGGGCTGAAAAGGGCCCTGCATTGTGAAGGGAACTAATTGGTGAAATCAGCATAAAGCAGACCTTGAGCTGGACTCTTTAGTAATGTGGCAGGACGCTGTTCTTTGTTCCCACAGCTTTTCTGGCGGGGAGAAGGGTGGCAATCAGGAGATAATTGCAGTATTTCTGTTCATACACGGCAGGGATCCTTTCAGCCAGGCCTGCCAAAACAACAGAGGCAGGGRGCTGAGCTTTCCCCACCTGCAAGGCCTTTTGCTGGTCAGGCCATTTTTAGAGCTTTTCCTTGGTGCATGGGGAAGGGAAAGGAGGCAGGGGAATCCAAACCATTTGTTTTCCTTCCCCTAATTCTTCTGAGCATCGGGGCTTTTAACTGCTGCRTTTAGAGATAAAGGCTTGCCCATCCTCTTTCCCATTTTCAACCGCAAGGCAAATTGTAGGGAGAAGAAAATGAATCATGATTTTCCAATCTTCTCTTTGTCTGAGGTAGGAGTAGGAAATGCTTTCCTTTCAGGGCAATTCTGAGCTTGCAGCAGCAAAGAAAGCAGCCCCTCGATAAGCAGAGGCAAAACCAAGTACAGGCCAATGAAAAGAATATGGATRGGTTGTGGTATGAGATTTGTTGACATTTCTGGTATCTATTGATTGCCCAAAACCTCAAYATTACAATATCTACCTACTAACCCTCCTTCTGTAACCCCAGAGATAGGAATGGAATTGGCTGGCCTGAGCACAGCAGTGACAGGAAGCAGAATCAAATCCCTTCCACATCTGGAGCCTTRTTAGGAGAGCAAGGTACTTAAATTTCCTTGTTTTCTGTAAAAAAGGCCATGCATGCAGGGGAATTGCTTGGAGCCAAACCATCTGAGTCAGAGGGAGCTGCTAGAACTGCAGTTTCTCTGTGGAAGGGGAAGGGCAAGTGTTTGAAGCCAAAGCCTTGGTGGCCCCCGTGCTTGTTCCACACCTGACCCAGAGGGTCACTTAATAAGCCTCCAGCAGGATAGAACACGATAACAAGTGTTAAGTAGCTTGTGTTGATGCATGGGAGACAAAAATAATGAACACAACAGAGGAAAGCGGTGCTCATAACCCCTTGCTCTCTTACCACAGAATAAACACACACAAAACCCAAAAAGAAAGTTCTCTCTTACAGTAGTTTGTTCCTGCCCAAGTCTTGAAGAGAGCTGACAGACATGGGCTCACAAATGGGGCTGTGCAGGGCCAGGAGCTGGACTCAGAGATCCTTGATCCCTTCCAGCTCTGCTTACTCTGTGAGCTCTTTTCCTGTAGCAGCAGTTTGGCAAATGCCCCCTCAAGGCAAGTGATCTTCCCTGTTTAACCTGAAGGCAGGACAGGCACATGGCTCAGGCTGCTCAGGGGGAGTGCACACACCTCGACTGCATTCATCTGCATGAATACAGCCATGGACACTGCTCCTTCTCAGAAGCCTGTTTCCATTTTTTGCTTTAGAGGATTCCCAGGAAATACATGRAAGCTGAGCCCAGTGTTCAGCCATCGTAGCAAAGAGACATATGGAGAGAAGGAGTGTTACTTCAGGAGCTGCTTTTTTAACCAGGCAAATATGCCAGCTGCTTTTTAAACTCTTCACAGGTTTTCAGTGCTGCAAATAATCTTGAGATGCAGCTCCTAAATGGAGTGTGAGCAGGTGGTCAAAGTTCAGGAAAAACTCCACTTGATGCTTCAGCATGTATCATCTGCTTATTTCCATTGATGTGAATATTACAGCATGCCCAGTATTATAAATAATTGAAAGTGCAACACATTTATAGTTCTTCAGTGGTTGGGCTCTTGAAGGGTTTGCAAATTAGGTTTGAGTTACTCAAAAGRGAGCAGATTTATACTATTTAGAAGAGTTCTGACGTGCAGAGAGCTTTTAGAAACAGAACAGAGTTCTGCAGAAAGAGAAATTTCCACATAACAGATGACATTATCACCTAATGTGCCTCTGCAAGGCATTTGGCTGAGGGATAGGGATATAAATAAAATGGGAACTGGGCACAGATAAATACAAAATCTGCTAGTACAGACAAACTAAGGCTGTGGACCAGTGAGCAAAAAAAAAGCCCAACTTCAGAGCCCAGAGTTCACCTTCACACGAACAGGAACCATTTGTGGTACATCAGAACCAGAGCCACACAAACTCCCCCTTCAGCTTTCTGGGAAACTCAGAAGCATACAGAACCTCAGAAGGGGGATAAAACAAACCAGAAAACTTTGAAGTAATTCAGATAGCAAATCATAAAAACTTCCCAAATGCATTGATGTAGCTGTGTCCAAATATCCTTTTGAGAAAATGAGATCTAAAGATGATTGTCACAATCACACAAAGTTTCTATTTAGACAGAGCAAAGATAGTTTGCATGAAAAATCTTAATGCTCTAATTAGAAGAGAGCAGCTTCAGAAAAAAAAGYATTCAGATCACCAGATTGCAACTCATTAAAAACCATCCTTGTCACTTCCCATAATAAAGCTTCCTTGGACCACACCATGCTTAAAGGAATCTTAATGAATTTTTTACTGCAGTGATTTGTATGAACAACCTACCACATTACAAGTTACATATTTTTTATAAATTAGAATTGAGTTTCTGGGCTTTTTTCAGCTTTAATATGTGTTGTAAAACTTTCTGGCAAACAGTACTTTGAAAATTTGGGACATGCTGTACACTACTAGCTGGGATAACTGGACCCAGACACTGAGAGCACTTTCCATGTAGCCAGGAGTAAAATCAGCATTCCTGCCTTTTACATTTTGGTTTAATTCATGCTGCTCATCAGCAGACACATTAACATGAAATCAACAAAATTTGACTTCACAGAACTCTGAGCCATTGAAAGACAGGCTTCCTAAACCAGCAAAAGGTCAAAGGACTCTGAAAAAGTAAAAAAAATATAAAATACTTGCACGTGGTTGGGAGAAGAGATTTAGAAATGGCTGCATGGGACAGGATTTGGTACCCATTTGAGGCATTTAGGGCAAGTTTTTTATTTTAAGAAGATGGGTAGTGGTGGGTCATGCATGGGCTGGGGTGTGCCTCATACTTGTAACCATCTGTCACAGAAAAATTGCATGAACTTAGTCCAAAATGTAGAGAGTCAGGAAAGAAAATCTTGATTTCTTGACTAAAAACCACATTTTTCCTCAGAAAGAGATCAATGGTTTTGGTTGAAACATTCTGGGTCCTCATCCTTCCCTTGCCCTGCACATAAACTTGGTCCAGTCTGGTAATTTTGACACAAACAATCAAAATGTTTGAAGCTTTTGAGCAACTGGAAACAATATGTTAATGGAAAGTCACCCTAAACTCTCAGCCCCACCTGTATCAAAAGCGTTTCACTTGTGCTCTGACATCAGAATGAGCTCCCCACACACAGTGACTGCTTCTGTTTGAGCTTCTTTTCAGAAATACATGAAATATGCACCCAGATATGTTCTCTCCCAGCACACTACTGAAAGACAGTTTCAGATTATAAAGAAGAGGAATAGAAACTGAGKGAGCTCCTATTTCTCTCAACTTCTRATTYTGTACATTTCTGGTAACTTGGGCAGCTTTATTCTCKCTGAAATTAGATGTGCTCTGGGTTAATGAAAAGAGCACTCCCTGGCCCTGCTGTAAGCACTTGCATTCCCATGTTCTCACAGGGAAGAATTAAATACTTCTGGGATTTTTTTTTTGTTTGTTTTGGTTTATTTAAACCAATAATAAAGAGAGAGATACAATAATTTTTTTTCCCTAAAATCCCACAGTTTTGTGTATACAACCTGGATCACTGTGCAGCTGTGTCTCTTCACATGAAGCACACCTATGACCACAGTGTCTGAAAACCCTGAGCATTTTAAAATTAAGCWCAGATGTTTATCTTGTTTAACCATCTGCTGCATAAAGTCAGGGGTACCTACTTGTTTCCTCATGTATTATTTGCTTTTTCTGGTATTTTTTTAATTTCATGTTCAGCTGCATGGTTATTCTYTAAGGCATTGAGTCAAGAGAGGAAAAATCTCTTTTTTTCTTGAAAAGAGCTGAAAGAGAAGCCCGTTGGGAATGGTGTTTCCCTGAAATTCAGG
This sequence comes from Alauda arvensis, assembly GCA_902810485.1. Taxonomy (NCBI): domain Eukaryota; kingdom Metazoa; phylum Chordata; class Aves; order Passeriformes; family Alaudidae; genus Alauda; species Alauda arvensis. Next base: position 119,986 of record CADDXX010000974.1, on the reverse strand, counting down.
CTCTTACTTTATTAAAGGTGCAAGTAGCAAGATCCAGAGAAGACCTAATTAATCCTTTATGTTTTTGCAGAAGGTGACAAACCAAATGAAAGGGAACACTTCATTTCACAGCCAAACTCCGAGACACCACGTTCACCATGGGCTACAAATTGGCTGCTAATGAAGTATAAAACAGTTTTTGTGTCACCACCCTGYTTAAGACATACCTGTGAGCAGAGCTGTGGCAAATAGCTTTCCAAAGATGGGTGATTGCCATTATAAATAGCACCAACAACAATAAAACATGACTCCAGTACAGACCTACCTGACTCTTTTAGTAATTATAAATTTTATAATTATAAAAGAAGAAGATAAAGGTATTTGCCATTTGCATGGCTTCCTCCTAAGTGTAATTAAAAACACTCAGGAGATTGGTACTTCATATCTGTTGYTCTCATCACTTCATTTCCTCACTGCATGGTGCACAGCCATCCKTYGGAGTGTGGCACTATTTTTAATGGGGCAAAGTGTAAACATTCCATCAGAGCTTCTGCCACAGATTRAGGGTTTCATGGCAGCTCTGCAGCCAGTGACTACACAGATTTTTTGGAAAAAGTTTCTCCTGCAGGGTTAGGAATGTTGGAGAGACTACATTCACCACTGCTGGCAGCCTTTTTTTTTTTTTTTCCTTTTTTGAAACCTTTCTGTCATTTTTTAAATGTTGTTTATGCTTTGGGAGCATCTTGTGTTAAAAAGCAGAGGGGTGGCTCGGGCTGCTGGGCTGCTGGTATTTTAAAAGGGAGGTTGAAGAACCGAGATTGCTCAGGAAATAAAAATGACAGAAAGAACTTCCTGGGCTACAGGACAGCTCTTATTTCATAACATTCCCAGAAAAAGGTTATAGCATCATAAAACATGCAGCCATTCCTCCTTGGAAGTCATCTCTGTGATTGTTCCGTATAAGATAGGTCAGAGACAACTACCAAAGTCCCCACTGTCTTGGAGAACATGACTGACAGACCCTAAATAAAATTAGGAAAGGGGGGGGGTTTGAAATCCAAGCCTGTTCTTCCTAGCAGGATGAGACATGCCAAATCTAGCATTGGGCTAAAATCCAATRTTAGATTTTTATGAGCTTACCAAATTGGTCAAAATTGAATCAGARGAACCCGAAATGATCTAGAATCTAAATAGCTAAAGTTCTTGGGAAATTTCATCAACATCTGAAGCCATTTTTTGAGAAATACTAATTAATTTGCCATGCCTCATCCTGGGGAGGGATGTAATTTTCCTTTTCTCCAAAYGTATTTCCAAAGTTTACACTGACTATTTTTGTCCTCTGCTAGGAAATCTGTTCCTCCACAGTCAACAACAGAAAATTGGTGCTTTGGCTGCTGCTCACACTTAAGTGCATCCTCAACTTCTGACTGAGTTACAGAAGGAATTTGATAAATTATTCTTGGCAGCTGCAGAGAAAGACAAGCTTGTTGAATTAATTTCTGACTTTCCTGTTCCTCTTAGTTCTGTCCAGTCCAGTGCAGCTGAAATACCYAGCAGGAGAAATACCTCGCTTTCATATGGCACATTTGTCTTTCAAAGCCACAACATTAAAAGAAAATATACATGAAGCAAAAATTAAACTTTTTCACCATGGTCACAGTGGGGATCACTGGCAAGCTAAGGAAAAGGATTTCTGACTCTCAGAGCATCACACATTTTGGAGAAGAGGTGGAAATCATCAGTTAAAAAAAAAAAAAAAAGAATCAATCACTCAGTGCTTAAATAGGAACTCCCAAGAGTTTCTCATGTACATCTGTTAAATCTCCCAAGCTTTACTTTATGAGATATTTTCATTTACTTTTTAATTTGTCCACCATATTAATACATGTGCATTATGTACACGTAGTCTCAAAGAAATAAGTGATGGTGAAAGGTAAAGTTCATTAAGGTCATAAAATTCACCAGAGTCCTTAGGCATAAGCACAGTGTTAAAGTAATAACTGACAAACAAAGCAAAATGTACAATTCCCTTCAGATTTGTTTTTCATTAGCTGGATTAATACCTCAACTTCTCTGCCACCCCCTGGGAAAAYCTCACAGATTTCAGACTTATTTGAAGGCCTTTGTCTGGGACAATTTGAGGCTTTAAGCAAAGTAAAGGAGGGTCTCAAATTAAAAAAAAAAAAAGTCAAATATGGTTTTGGAGCTACTACAAGTAMTATAAAAAGGTGTATTGGATTTGCATGGCCTGGTTTTGGAAGTCCAGTTCACAGAGAGCTGGTGCTCATGAGATGGACTCACRTCAGGGAAGTTCATGGAAAACTGTCTCCCCTGGGAGGGATCCCATAATGGAACAGGAATGACTCCTCTCCCTGAGCAGAGGGGGAAACTGCAGGTGATGAACTGACCAAAACCCCCATTCCCTGTCTCCCTGCACCACTGGGGGAGGAGGTAGAGCTGGGAAGGAGGGAAAGGTGGGGGAAAGAGTTTTTAAGGTTTTATTTTAGTTCTCATTATCCTGCTCTGATTGTGTCAGTGTAATGAATTCAGTGCATGTCTCAAAGTTGAGCCTGTTTTGCCCAGGACAGAATTTGATGAGAGATCTCTCTCCCAGTCCTTATCTCAACTCATGAACCCTTGGCTGTGGAGGGCAGTGAGAGAGGGGCTTTGGTGGGTGCCTGGCATTGGGACAGARTCAACCCATGACAGAAGGCTTCTCAGCAGTCTGGAAATTAGGACAAACTGTGCCATGGYTCTTTTTCCTTCTGTTTAATTTTATCTTTGACTGCTGCTGAGGGCAGACACAGTTCCTTTTCCCTGCAGAGCACCTAACCCAACAGGACCTTCAGATTCAGTCCAGGGCTTCCTACTAGAACGTTCCAATGGAACAGCTTTCATGTTGCATTGGTTCCATCCATGGAAGTCTGAATAATTTATTGTGTCAGAGCCCTGCAGGTCTATTCACAACATAGATTCCATTGCAACTTCTTCTCACAAACAGCTGGGTTTTTTTTCAAGTTTGTTTATTCTTGCAAAACGTTGCCAGTGCCAATAAACAACAGGCTGCTGCAAGTAAATACCACTGTTCTTGTGGGGCCTCCTGCAGCRCACCAATGAATATTGAATTTCACACCTCTGGTCCTTTGGAGTGGTTTAGGATGACAGACACATATTGACAGAAGAGGCYCTTGTAGACAATTAGCTTCATCTGGGCAGTGTTTCCAGATAACCTGACTGCTTGGAGAGGTCCCAGTTAAGGCTGAGTATGGAAAGCAGGGATGGGCACTTGCAGTTCTTCACCCTGTCAGCAACTGATTTTTTTTTTTTTGTTTTGTGTGGATGGATTCAAGGACAAATACATCAGGGTAATAAACTAAAGGACAAGATGACCCTTGAATGTGTGTTTRTACTTCACAGGCATATCTACATTTGTAAAGCTGGATTAATCTCAGCTCATTCTCTTGGCAGCAGTCTAAGCATCTTATTTAGGAGAATATCTATKTTGCCTTTGTTTTAGTGCTGTATTTCACACCAGTTTCAGTAACACCAATGCAAATCAAAGCTGTGTGACAGAATTACCAGGGTTTACTTTCTCCTAGCAGCAGTGTGCACAGTAGTGTACACCAACAAAATATTGYTCACTTCAGGGATTAAAATCCTCAGTGGCACCTGGGAAAGAAAAATCAAGTTCTGCATGTGGGAGTAGGAAGGAAGAACCCCARCCTCTTGCTAATGCACTTTATCCAAAATGATAGTTTTGACTTTCTCTGTAGATTGAGCTATTCAGTCTGTTACCCTAAAGTAATCCRAATTTACTTTTAGAAGCAGCACCACCAGGAATAAAAGAAGCAGTTTAAACTCAGCCTCTTGGCCTTCCCAGTCCTCCTCCTGACACCGTCATTCACTCCTTAAAAATGGTGATGGAGGTGACTAAAAAAATAAAGTGCACAAGATGAGGGGAAAAAAAAGCCAGTTAAAGCAATAAATGAATAAAAATAAGGAGCTGAAAGCAGGGAGAGAACTGTGTAGTGTAATTCTGAAGAGCTGCCAGGGACAATAGGAATAAAAGAGTCTCAGCAGCTGAGGAGAAAGGCATGAAGGAATAACAAAATACTCATTTTTAGTCACATTTGCTAGATGCTTATGAAAGTGATCTTGYAACAAACAAGAAAGGTGCTTTGAAGTGGAATCCCACATAAAAGCGGTGGCAAAGATTGGCATGCTTAGATATTGCTCCCCCTTTTGTCTTTGCTAATTGGCATATTACAGAGGGCTGAAGCTAATTTGGGTTCCAGCAGTACCAGCACTGATCTAATAGCACTGGTTCTTACACTTTTTCATAACTCTACGGGGGAATTAAAAATTCTGCAAGACCTGTGTGTCTTTTTTTTTTTTTTCTGACTATGGAAAACAGTATAAAACCAATAATGTAACAAGGAGGCACCTGAGACCAAGCTGAGATTCAGGACTTTAAGGCWAATGCAGCATCCTGGAACTGGGGGAAGCAGTGCATCCCTGAAGACAGCCAGCCATGGGGTGACACAGGTTTGGGATCAGTTTATCCCTGATTTGTACCAACACAGATTTCTCCTTCCCTATGAGTCTAAAAACCTGATGTCAGAACAGGTGAATGTCACAAAAACACAGAAAKATTTCATTCTTGACTGGAGTTTATTTGTGCTTCTGTCAGCCATCCTTGGATAAAGTCATGTCAGTTTTCTATCAAATATTAATTTTAATAGGCAACTGGAGATCTGAACAAGACAAAAATGCCTGGATGTKTTTTGGAGTTTGTCACAGGGAGAAACTTGTGAAGGCATTGAACATTTTGTAACCCAGACATCAGAGTATGACAGAGTCCCATAAACACAGCTGTTTCATTGGGAAARTCATTGGGAGCAGCTGGAAGTACTAGAGATTGAAGAAGCCAGGGGAAAAGCGTGCTCTGGCAAACGAGAAAATTATCTTTAACATATTCTATAAGCATATCATCTCATTAAGTTCTTTTAAAATAGATACACACAGACACTTCCCATCCATGTGAAGCCTCCACAGAAATCTTTTTTGTGTAATTATGCCTGAACACATCTTTCTTAACATGTATTCAATTAAGTGTAATRCCTTATACAACACAGCAGAGAAATATTAGACAATAAATGACTTGGGTAGTTTCAGTGGCAGCCATCAAGCTGTCATTCCACTCAGAGTGTCCCTCAACTGGAAATATGGGAAGGATCCTTTTGTAGGATTTTAAMTCATTCATTTTTGAGTGAGTTAAAACATTTTTATGAAGGAAATTTTGAGGATTTGGGCAAAATTTGAATACTTTGGAAACAGCTTTGCTATGAGATGTTGGGATTATTTTAAAAGCCTTCAGTTTTGGGAGTTCATCACATAGCCTGGTTGATTTAACAACATATACAATGGGATAGCAGTGGTTATCATATCTTCCCTTCTGAACAGAAGTCAGACAAATTCTACAAAGCTTTTGAGTCTTTGCTTTTGTAATGTTAATTTCCCTGAGCAGCAAAGGGTTTATAAGAGTGGAATAAACCTAGAGTAAAACACAGAGATAAAGTCAAGCATCACAAGAGAAGTGTCTGGGAGGTGAGAAAGTGTCTGGGAAATGGTTAAAGTGGTCTGCATGGAGATTATACATTAACCCAAGTTTTTTGCTTTTTATTTTTGTTTTTTATTTTTTTTATTTATTTTATTTATGGCTCTCTCAGGGCAAAGAAGAAGCTTCATATTCTTTCAGAGAAAAGATTTTGCTGGTAATTAATCCTCTTACCTCGCTCACATAGCTCTTTTCTCCTTCAGGTAGGATCACTATTATTGTTCCTGAAGTACTTAACAATTTGCTTGGCCTGAGATGAGATACGCTGTTCTATGCAGCTTGGAATTTGTATAGGAGGACCACATAAATCATGTGCAAAGTGCAAGAAAATACCTGCCCTGGGGAAGGCCAGAATCCAGGGATAAAGGAGGAGAGGAGAGGAGAGGAGAGGAGAGGAGAGGAGAGGAGAGGAGAGGAGAGACCTGTCCACAGGTTGGGGAGCTTCCACCTCAGTCCCCTCAGCTGCTCAGCCTGTTCTCTCCTCCATTTTTGCCTCCTCCATGAGGTCCTGATGGTTTTGATTCCATCTTGTACGTGTTTGGTAGGTTTTATGGAACGCGCTGCCCCTTATCGTGTGTCCTATCTCAAAACAAGCACATTCATTTTGAATTAGGCACTATGCAAACAGAACCCACCCCGGCAGCTCTGCTCCAAAGTAATCAGAAGAAGGAAAAGCAGCTGACAAAATGAAAACTGCGGYATGTTCCCTGAAATGAGTAGATGGGGAACAGATGTCACTGCTGAAATGAGAGGTTAACCTGACGTAAATAACGAAAGGAAAGCAGTGGGGAGCCCAATCAGGGCTGAATCAATGCTCTGATCTTGCACAGTCAGACAAATCCTTCTCGCTATTTATGGCTTCATTTCTCCTTCGCTTTCTGGGATTGCAGGTAGCAATTATGGGAGAAATTATCAGCCTCCTTTTTCCCCCTTTCCATCATCATCCAGCTTGTGGAACCTGTTGGAAGGTGATGCTGGATGAGAGGTGGTTAATCAGCTGAACAGAATGTCAGCAGCTGCACTACTTGGGTTTTGCATTATTTTGACATGTATATTCCCTATTCACTCCTAAAAAGGGCAAAAGGCATTTACACCCATTTTAGAGGACAAGACTACTCTCATCCAGAAACTTTATTCTGGCTGTTTAATAGATCACCTCCTTGTGATTTCAGTACCATGTAAAAATAAGAAAACGGAATGCAGGCAAAGCTTTTATCTCTATTTGTATGTTAGTACTTGTGATGTAATAATTCTATATGCATATTCACATCAAAACCCAAATAGAGCTAAATAATGAATTTTATGAGACCACCTAGTTCACCTTCCCAAACTGGAGCACAGACAAGGCCTTGCCTGACTCTATAAATAAAAAAGCAAAGCACAAATGACAACTTTTACCAAGAGCAAAAAAGCCTTTTAGCATATCAGGCTAGAGAACAAAGTGCTTCCTCACTGACCCTCAGGGAAAATTCCTGGGACTCATTCATGATTTCCAAGTGGGCCAATGCTTTTTTTTCCCTGAACACACAGACATAGGCTGTGCCCATACTTTCCAAGAAGGAGTTCACAGACAGAGTTTCACTGCATCACCTCCTGGGGGGGAAAAAAACCACCTTTACAGAGTGGGACATTTATCATTAATCAGTAATAACTCAAAATTTCCCCGAATATGTCTACATTCTTAGCAGAAATGTATCCTTTCAGGGGTAAGTACTTGTGTGCTGCTTTCAGGGAACAGCAGTGAGCACAAAAGGTAAAAGTTATAATGCAACAAACTGAATATGCTTTCAGTGGTCAGAACTGTTTTAGTTTCAGTTCTGAAAGTACTTGGATAAGTAAAGCCTTCAAAGATCTGTGGGAGCCTGGGAGGGAGAAAGCAAGTGAGTGTGTTTGTGTGTGTGTGTGTATGTTCACATGGAGGGGGGGAATAGAAAGCAGGAAAGCTCTCAGATGTCTCTGGCAGAAAGAAAAACTGAACCTGGCATGGAAGACTGAATAAGGCTCCTGTTCTATGTCTATGCCCAGAGCTTTTACATGTGTAACAGCTCAGAGCATTTCCTATCTCCTCTCACCCACTGCTGACCTACAGCTCCTCCATGGGCGTGCACCCTCTCCCTTAATTTGGTTTGTGTGAAAATACAAGCATGATCATCTCCCTCACTGAGCCACACCATCAGTGCAACAGATATTCTTCAGTATTTTAAACAGATACTTCTGTGCAGCCCAAAAAGTCCTGGCCCATTTTTAACCTACTCCTTCCTCTTCCCTGTCAGGGGTCTCAATAAATTCTTAGGAAGGGGCTGTCCCTATTTGCACACTGCAGTTGTGTAATTCTTCTGTGTACAGGATCCTGCTGTGTACAGCATGTAGGAACAAATTGGGCAAGGTATTCCTCATGGTATTCCCCTGTTTTTTATTCTCTTACACAGATTTCCTTTGAAGCAACCTCCCATTAGATACCTTTGTTCTCCAGTTCTCAGGAATTCCCCATCCTCTTACTTTCTGACTCTCCTTGTGCTAGACTGCTTATGTAACCCATTTCACTTCACAAAGAAAAAGAACTAAAAGCCTTGAAAGAACCTTTTAAAATACTGCTTACAACCCTTCTGCAAATCATCATTTAAAACCAAGTTAGACTGRGAGAAAAATCAAAGCAGGATCTTTAAATTCTTCTGATTTGAACGATCAAAATAACTGTGGGATGCTGCTGGAGTGKGGAAAAAAAGAAGATGTGATTGCAGTCTGAAGTGAGTGAGATGGGTTAAAAGGCACRTTGGGGAAATTGAGAGAAAGAACAGGAAAAAGAAAAAACTAGTAAGTTGGGCTGAAGGGGAGGTAGGGATGGATGGAGAGCTAAAATGACTGGCATGGTATCAGAGAAAAACCTCAGAGTTCAGAGACATATTYAAACATTTTTGGGGTTGCTGAAACCTAAATATCCAAGCCCATTGAGTTGAGTGTTCTTATRGAATTCATGTTCCCTGTATCATTGCAAGGGACACTTGGGGGAAACATGACTTTCAAAGTAATAGCTCTTGTAAGCCTTTTAATCTYTGCTTTATTAAAGGCAGAAAGGGGAAGCAGAAGGGCTGCCAGATCAGGAGCTCTGTTGTAGGTGGCATTTAAGCATCATGAGCCTCATGGGTAAGTGATGATCATATTCCTGAGCTGGCTGCTGAATGTGGTACAGGCTCTGTTTCACACTGCTGTGACCATTTTGCCAGGGAGCTGCTAGTTTACTTCTCAATAATGAGATTTCTTTAGTGCTTAGAAATTCAGATTGCATGGGGAAAGCCACAGGAACCTGATGCAAGGTGTTTTTATGAAAGGAATTATCTCACATTTTATGAGTGGAAGATCAATTTTTGCTTTTACAGCTTTTGCATTGAAAGGATTGTGCTGTTTCTTTGCAACAGGCYATCCCTTCACATCCCATAAATCAATATTTTACCATCAGGGAGATGCTGTAAAAGCGACCTGGAAAAAAACAATTCCCAAATGATCCTTGGTTGTTTTACCTTTCCAGCAAATAAGTGAAAGAAATCTACTTTACCCAGGAAATAAACTATGGTCAAAAGGGAACACTGACTCAATTTCTGTCTCTACAGCTCTTCAGCCTTTACAAGAACCATCAAAACCACCTGGAAGCATGAAATGATGCCCATGGATCCCCACTGGACACATGCTGCCATCACAAAATGCCATCAGATACCCCAGTACTTTTGTTGTCAGWCTGGGGTGGGAATGATCTCTTCTCCTGACTCTGGGATGGAAGCACACTGACAGAGTCTCGTGTGGAGCTGTGTATTGTGTCTGCACACTCATTATCTGATCTCCTGGTGCCTCTGTTATGCACTGGATGCAAAGAGATGCTGTAATAAAGACGTTAGTGAAAATAGCATCCATTACTGCATGATTTTGAGGTAATTTGCTGTRGGGAATTTACAATTAACCTACTGTGTTTCTCATCTGTAGAAAAATGAATTACACTTTCTTAATTCTCACAGGCTTTGTTGAGATTTAGTTCTGTAGGGATTGGGAAGTATTCAGATATCCTTAKGAGAAGACCCATGGATATTCCAAAACAGGAATTTGCATTCCACACACTCCTGATKCTTGCTGTGCAGRAAAAGCATCCATCCCTGGAAAGGTTCAAAGTCAGGTTGGATGGGGCTTGGAGCAACCTGGGATAGTGGAAGGTGTCYCTGCCCATGGCAGGGGGTGGGATTGGATGRCCTTTAAGTTCCCTCCCAACCCAAACCAGCCTGTGATYCTAGGGTTCCAGGAATTTATTTMAAACTGCCTTTGTGATTTTGTACAAGAGGCTTCAATAATTGATTGTAATTCAGTAATTACAGTAATTGAGTGACAACAACCACRCTGTCCTTCAYGCAGCCCTGGTCCCTCTCAGTGCACTCTCCTGAGGATGAGGACATCACCACCCATGGGGAGTGGGCAGCACAGCAGCAAGGCCAGCCTGCTGTCCCTGTGTCACAGTATTTCTTACAAACAGGATCAACACAAGATTTGGTTAAGGGGGGGTCTGCATCTGCCCAAACCACACTGGAAACATGCTCAGGATGAGGTGCAGGAGCCAATTACAGAGCAACCCCAGGGAACAGCATTCCCCAAAACACCATTRGATCAGTGACGCAGGCAGCCAGGTCACAGGTGGTAACCACTAAAATGTGTGCAATGTGTTTCAATTTAAATCTCTGYTGGACTCTCCTGAATATTTTATGAAGGGCGCTGAAAAGTTTTAATTATCTCTGAAAAGCAACGTTCACTTTCTGCCTTTCCAACAGCTCCTGTTACAATGGGCTCCCGAAGCTCCTGGTGGCTTGAATTGTCTGCTGGGTTTGCAGCTCAAACAGTTAATTTCTGGTACAGAAAGTCCTTAGAGATGCGCCTGAAGGTTTAATATGGAATATGGAATAGGCCTAATCAGGAGTAGAGTTAAACCAGAGCTCAATTCTTACTGAATTCATCCATCCAGTGTGGCATTTTGTGTGGTGAGATAATGACTGTGTGCAGGTCTGATCTCATCACTGACACACAGGGCTGACCCAGAAAAGAGAAATTAATGTCCCAAATCAGAACAGGAACCTGAGAGGTCTGGGACAAGATCCACATGACACATTTTTGTTGGTGACATGGCCAGCAGGGTTGAGGCATCCTCAGCAAGTTCACTGATGACACCGAGCTGTGGGTGAGGTCACGGGCTGGAGGGAAGGGATGGACCCAGAGGGACCTGGACAGAGAAACCCTGAGAGAAGAACTGGGGTGATGATTAACGAAAACCACCCTATGAGCTGCAAGGACCTGTGAATTATCATTCCTTTCCCCCCTCCATAGCTTTTTTAGATATGCCACTGCCACAGTGCTGTGGCCAAAGCAAAGGAAAAAGATTAATTTCTTTCTGAGCACATGGATGCCCTTCATTATCAGAATGCTGGGATTCACAAATGCTCAACACCAATGACAGAAGAAAAAATGGTTGACTTGAATGCTAAATTACAAAAAAAACCAAAACAACAACAAGAACAACAAACCATAGGTAAAAAAAACTACTCAGGTGCCTAATACACATCTGTTCTGTGAGCTGGATCCTTTCTTGTGATCCACTCTCAATGGTACAGGAAAATAACTGACCATTACAGGTTTTGGGTGCATCAAAACCTTTGGTAAAAGTCTCCTTGCCATGGATTTGACACATTACACAGGGAAAGGATGCCCTGATGCTGAGAGAGCTTTTATGAGCTCTACAAATGTGCAAAAAAGAAGCATCATATGGAAAACTCCCTCATCAATGATCTGGGGACACACCTGATGCAGGGGCCAGTGCTGAAATACCAAGGGAAGGAAAGCCAATCTTTYTAAAACTGCATGAGAAGAAGGTGATAAAGCAGCAGACTCAGTACAGTCAGAAGTTTTTAGTGGGAAAAATTACTGTCTCCAAGCAGTTCAAGCCACCACTCAGGTGTGATTCAATCATTGCCACTTGACACTGGCACTGCAAGACACCTGGGGACCACTTGGAACTTTTCCACTGGCCTTTACTCACTCTGTTTTTCTCTTTTCACTTTCAGAAATCCCATTATTTTGCACAGCAGCATCAAAACTAGATCCAAACAATTCTCCTGTGATATGAAGGCACTCTGAACAAAGGATGAAGTCACAGTGCTGGTAACATGGGTGTAGGTATTTAAAYTTCATTTCAGACAGGGTTTTATGTCACTGTCTGGGACCTTGGCAAACTCCACAAGTGAATAGTTAATTAATGGAATACACCTCCATGAGTAACACAGAAATTAAATGCAGATGCTAAAAGAAGTTCTGTAATATCTGGAGGAATAAAAACATTTTCATTAAATAGCCTTCTCATTGGAAAAAAAGGTAAATATAATGATGTGTATGGGTCTTCTGTATTAATTTTCCAGTTATTTAACTGGCTTTGCTTTAATGCCAAAWATATTGAGTTCAAATGTTCAGGTAGTTTCCATCTGTTATTCCACTGTCATGATGTTTTCAGTTCTAAAAATTTGAATTCTCCGTGTTTTGTCTAGACTCACAAATAATCTAATTAGAGAAACACAAACAATCCCAGTGACTTCTATAACTTAGCAACCATCACCACAGCTGAAGCTCAACAATGCACAAGGGATTACTCACAGGACACTCACACGGAGAAATTGTTTACTGGAAATATATAAATTATTTCAGACATCCAGTCTCAGCACTTCACCCTCGGCTCGTAACAGAAGCAGGCACAATTGGACTAATTGTTCATTATTAATTATGCACTCATCTCTACATTTGCTAATCTAGTGTGATGTTCATGTGTGAAAGGAGGAAGAAACTGCACTTGGTAGACTGATTAGCCTTCAGACATTTTATAGTTGTGCTATTTGACAGCTTCACATCAGCAGCTGCCTGAACTATAAATTCAGAAGAATCCCCCCTCACAATCCCTGATGCCTGGAGGTGACACAGCTGTGGGCATGCCAGCTGAAGCTCCACATCCCAAATACATCACACTAAAGAAAATGTTCATTTGYCTGTGAGTTAAAGGAAAATTTGTCTTCAAAGGATGTTCTCTCTTCTCCCTCCCAGTGATTAAAGGCTACTTTTGTTTTTTTCCAGCACGTTGCTACTATTTTTTGYGATCTGATTTGAATTGAGCACTACCTCCCAGGAGATGAAGAGAGAGAAGCTGCCTTCTCGAGGCAGACAGTTCCTAGAGATCAAATAACAAGCCTTGCAGGCCTTCAAAACAGAGGGGAAAACAACAGATCAACTGGCAATACTGTGCTCAAATAAACTGAGTGGGCTATTTGTTTTATTTGTGCATGTAAATGAATGTGCATATGGAAATGAAAACMGTGGTTGGATCCCTCTGCAGCGAGAATTTCAGGGTTTTTCCACAAACAAACTGGGCTCTGTGAGTTGTGATTCCAGCCACAGGTTTTCCTCACTTTTCCTCAGGATTTKGAAGGTGGCTATTAGAGATTGAGGCTTTGAACTCCAAAGTTTTCTTGGGAGCACACAAAACCCCATGAGCTGGCTTCATGAAAGAGCCAAGACTACCTCAAACACATCACATTACCTGTGGCTGAGCAAGGGAGTGGTGGGCAGCAGGTAAGAGAATCCACATCCAACATTGGGCAGCTGACAACAGAAAATGTGAAATGTCCTGGAGAAGTTTGATTTATCAGCTTAATGGCTATTTCACCACCTAGACAGTCACCCTGTCTTCCCCACTGCTCAGGAGGTTAACAACAGACAGAAGCCATGGTTTGTTAAATAGGAAATATTCTTCAAMAAAATTTGCTCGATTCGTTATCTCCCCAAACAGAGAGTGAGGCGAGCCTGGAGGGTGCTGATAAAAAGGGCTGTGCTAGAGAAGTGAATGGAAAGGTGCTCTGCCCAGCCTCCAAAACTTGTCACTCAGGCTAAGCAATTCATTGTGCAGATAAGCTATTTCTATGGAGGCCATTGAAAGGGGCAATGCCTGAATAATCTTATTTTTCAGTAAGGGTAGAGAGAAGAATTGAGGCATATTTGAGGAAGATGAGGACTGAATACAAGCTGTGTGGCCTAATGTCAAGATAGTGTTTGTATCACCACAAGTCCACTTTTTCAGCACAGGTCTCATTAAAAAATTAATGACTTTTCAAGTCATCTCAGACTGTTGTTTTTTATCACATGAATCACCAGATCCTCAGCAGGGTAAGTCTGAGCACCACCTACCATTGGAAAAGGATCTGACCAAAGATATTGGCAAGAACACCAGGAGTAAGCAATGCCTACAACATCCATAAGATCTCTTTTAAATACAGTSCMCCAGCAGATCCTTAMAGACATTTTCACTGTGCTGAAGMTACCCRGGTTGTCTACAAAACAAGGGATTGTGCACATCCAGGTGTATTAAACGTCTCGCTGCTTATTTCATCATTTTCTTGGACATTCTTGGCACTACCTGTTCTGAATCTGCAAGAACCATGACCACCTTCACTCAACCCCTGCTACTTACAGATAACCAAACYTCAGCCTTGCTCAATCCCCTTGAAGTCAATTACAAAAACACTGACTTTTTTTTTTTTCCTTGCTTGTCTTCAACAGTCTGGTGAGCATAATCTGTTTTTTCCCATTTGCTGTTAGCTCCAGTTTCTGGTTAATATGGATGAACTCCTGTATCCATTCTTATCATTCCTGCTTTGCACAGAGAAATGAGTATACTCTGAGAACCTGAACTGACTCAATTATGTTATTTCTTCCACATTTTCGTTTTGCTTCTAAACTCTCCAGCCCCATACAAGGAAAAATATTTCAGTCTTCATTATTTTTTCCTGAAAAGCAAAAAAAAATACCTAAATTTGTAGTATCCTGTTATACATAATAACAAAAAAATTCATTTTAGATGCTGAAAAGCAAATATACAGGGATATATTATACAAATAATTGTACATATACCAATGTACAGCCATATTTCAGTGGTCCYRCCAYGAATTTACAGGGGCACCTCCTAGTCTGTTCTCTGTGAAGAAAATTAGCATTGATTCCTACTTCACAAGTAGGGGTACAATACCCAGAGGAGATAGAAAGGTGTTTGTATGATGGGGTTTGGCTTGCTTAGTCTTCCTAAATGCTCAGCACAGAGAGACTGATTTTCTTCCACAGGGCAGAGAAACACTCAAGTTTAGGATCCTGTTCTGCACTACCACTGGAGATTCTTCTGTCTTTCCTCATTGATTTTTATAAGAAAATTTCTGGTATTTGAGGCATGGAGAATATAAAAATGCCAAACCCCACCCAGGTCAGATCTGGCAAGTAAAAGATGAAACCAAGATTCCTTTCCAAGTCCCCTGTACATTCTGGCTTGGCTTCCTGGCTCTTCTAGGCAACCACTAAGTGCTTTGTGAGACCTGGTTCATGTTCTGCAGCAGCACAAATAATAAATAGYGGGCCTATCACTGCAGAAAACGATGGTTTTTAGAGAGGCAAGAGAGACAGATTTATCTAAGGATGCTACAGCCATCCCAGACAGATTAGCCCTAAGTGCAAGAAGACTTTCAAATGGAGAGATTGCTGAAATGCTGTGTGTGTCCTCTTTCTGACTTTACAGAACTTATTTCTTGTTGCTCTGGTGTTTYAGTCCCTACAGAATAWTGCAGAAGCAGGGTACCATTCCCAYGTATCCTGAAGYYTCCCAGCCCTTTGGGAAGGCTCTAGATGGTGGACAGATGGTGGATGATGACAGTGAAAACGTTGAGAAAAAAACATTTTCCAAGCTCTGCATACAAAGCACAAATACAGAAATGTTCWGCCTCAGAGGTTTGCAATGTTGTGATCATTTAAGAATAGCCATCCACTTTCAGGCAATTATACCAATCATTGTATTATTTAGTGTGCATTTTGCAGTGATTGCTTTATATCTCTGTTTGTAAGAAAAYGTCTAAGTGACAAAAAGTGTCTCTGCAGGGCATTTTGCATGAAAGTCTGTTCACAGACAGAACCCATAGACAGCCCTCTAATCTCATGAGCAACTTCAGCCTTTCAATTATTTCACTGCTAAACAGGAAATTAATTTTCAGAGCCTCAGTAATTTTATCTTCAAGAAGTGTGGCTGGATTGGCTTTTGCTCAGCTTAAAAGAGCACATTAATTCTATTGTGCATTATGGAACACTGGGGTTTGGATTTTTATTTTTTTTTTGTACTGGCATGAATCTACTAGGGAATTTTCATGTGAAGGTGTGTTGAATGCCTTACAGTGGATGAATTAGTAAGTCTGCATACAAGCCTGTGGGCTAAATCATTGMATGAGAAAATGAAAATTGGGGTAAAAAGCTGAAGAAATGCTGAGATTTTCTAACATAGATCTAAATAAGCTATGGTAACTCACCCACTTGGGGCTAAATGAGGGTACTCTACACAAAAGACAGCAGAAGAAGCTCATGTTTAAAGGGCTTTTCGTGAAGAATCTCACAAGAGGCTCCTCAGTGGGTCACCCATGGGCAGGCACAAAAGGTTTTTGTGGCTATATGACACATTCTGTAACTTGCACAGTTTTGGACAGCAGCAAAATGTTTCCTCCCAAGGATGAAGCAAATCCTCTAAAGGCTGTTCTAGAAGTTTCTCCCCCATGATCAAAATGCTGTTCCCACCCCACCTTCCCACACAGAATACTTTTCCCAGAGGAGTCAGACCAGCTACTGTCTTTCCAGACTGAGGGAAGGGAATATCAAAATCAYTCAGCTTTCTGGCAAAGCAAGGTGTCACTTTAAGTTGTGCTGTGTGTGACTGGCAGGGCCAGACTCAAATGCTGCTGCTTGAATGCCAAAATGCAAAGCAGAACCATCCAAATCAAGGGGAGCTTTGCAGGTTTTTGAGAAGTGAGCCCGATCTTGAAACCAAGAGAAGAACCCCTGCAGGTTAAAGGTGTAAGAGACTTTGTCATGCCTGGTCAGATGCAGAGGAGTAGAGAAAATCAGAACTCTGGCAGCTGCACTGTGACTTTTGAAAAGTCCCTACTTCTCCTTTCTTTGAAGGGCTCTCCCCTCCTGCTGGCCTCAAGCAGGACAGCCAATCTCCCTATCTCTGAACCAGAGAGGTTTTCCATGCCAGTCCTTCATTCCCTCCCATCCATACGGAGGCACTTCCAAGAAATACCAAGCCAAGCAGCCCTATCACACCCAACTCAGATGGTAAACAGTGTCCAGAGAGCATCATTCCTTCTCATCCCTCTCTTTTCAGAGTAGAGCCAGGCATGGCCAACCCTSTGACAATTTCTGAATGTGTTCCCCTACCCCAGYATCMGACAACTCTGTAAGTGTTGAATCAYRTCACTGATTTTCCTCTACAYAATTTTGKTCCTGCTTCTCTGGCCAAACTGCTGGTCACTGCTTGCAAAGAAAAACAGTTGAAACCTGAGAGGAAATGGCCTTTGAATATACCATACCTGACCTGAAATCAGTTCTGCTCTGTTTTTCTGTCTGGGTGCATAAGAGAAGGCTGACAGGAGACACCTGAGCTGAGCCTCCTTTTTCTCTTTGTTGCCAATTAAATGAAATGAAGCCACATTTCTGGTAGTTGGGCAGGGACTGTATTAATGAGTCTGGAAAAATGAAGTGCTTGGTGGGAAGTCCATGAGCTTTTAGGCCCTGGCTGTGCCTAAAATGGACACATCATTAGAGGAACATTAGATATTTAGCTGACTTTCAGATGAAAGAGGGTGGGGATCCAAACTTCATTATCCACTCAGCACGCAGTGCTACTGCGTCATTATTTTTACATTTGAGAGCACTACATGGAATGGAAAAGGCTAAATTTCAGTAGCTAATGGACATGATTGAGAGACATTTCTTTGGTGGATTTTTCTGCCTCATACTTGCTCTGCTTTTTCACCATGTTCTGGGGGAATGTGTTTTTTTGGCATTTGTAAGCATAATTTCAAATTTCTCTTTCTTATAACTCAGTATCAAAGGACATGATTCAATTTCTTCATTATAATAAATCTCCATCTGAATGACAAGCCTGGCAGGAATGTGTGGTACTTCTCTGTTCTAAACAAGGTGGGTGATTTGGAGCTCACCTGTCCTCATTATTTCCTTATTATTATTCAYCTATATTATCAAGAGGAGAGGGTTCTGAAAAAAGCAATTTCAAGATCTTAAGATCCCTYGCACATAAAAACAATTTAATCCATCTGCAAACCATGGTTCAATTTTCTCAGTATTCCATCTTCCTGACTGATAATTAGAAAGTCAATCCCTTGATATTTTTGCCTGATTGTGCCCTCAGTCTGTCAGGGCAGACTGAGCAYCAGGGGTTGAACAGYGCTGTGTTTAAAACTGATRTTCCTGCTCCTTYCTCCTCCTCACTGACAGGAGGTCAGGGGCTGGCTCATGTAGGTTTGAGATCTCCCTGCCAGTGATGGGTGGGAGATCTCAAACATGAACCCAAGTGCCAGCAGTGGGAAATGTTCACCTTAAAGCAAAGAGAATATGAGCTGCTCTGTAAGTCTAGCATAATTCTGTTTGTAATTCTGAGGCTCTAGAAGGTGGGTGGGGAAGCCCCTTTTTTCTTTTACCTCTGGGATTGTTTATTTATTTTGTGCTAAGGAAGCAATTATCTTCAGGGAAATTCATAGAATTTGAAGTTGAAAGTGATCTCAAGGATCACRGAATCATAGAATCATGGRATGGTTGGAGTTAGAAGAGACCTTAATGCTCATTCTTTCCCTTTAGGTCCTGGAATGCCAGAATGAGGTCACTCAGACCATGGACCTTTGTGAGGACAGGAACACACCAGCCTGTCTAGGAGGAAGCTGGGGGAAACCATGCTGRAAGTTTTGGAGAAATCCAGGTAGAMAAYGCCCACAGCAGCTGAGCAGGATACGTTGTGATGGGTGGCAACTGGGTTTGTCAAGCACAATCTGCCCTTGTGCTGGCTTGTCCTTCAGTTTACTTGTGACAGCCTCTGGGAGAATTCCTTTCATGATTTCCCCACAGATTGAAGCAAGATTGGTGGGCCTGAAATTTCCTGGATTCTCCTTTAAGAGGTCCTTTTACATCACAGGAGTGACACCAGCCAGTTCCAGACTTCCAGGATGTCCCTGGACCTCCAGGATGTCCCTGGACCTCCTGTCTCTTCCTAAAGATTGTGGGGAGAGGCCACACAATGATGGCACACAGCCCTCATAACCCTCTGGGAGGATGTCAAGGCCTATTTTCTGCAAGGAATGACACTTGAGGTGAGTTATGAACTACTTTTCCCCAAATACTTAGGKATCAAACATGTGTAATACTTCATATGTCAACTCTTCCTTCACTGGTGCTGGGTCTGTGTTTGCATCAGCCTGGATTTTTGTTCCCCAGACCAGGCTCCCCCAGCTCAGATACTGGCTGTGGTTTTGTTTAGCTCTGATTTCAGTACTTCATGTCTGTGAATTGCTGTTCTGAGAGCAGGGAGAGGTGGTAACCTTATACTGACACTTAGATCCAGGCATTCTGCTTCCCAGAATCAAGGCTTTATCACATATTAGGTTACAATTCTGGGGTTTTGTCAGAATTGTAATTGATAAAAATGCATTAAGTTTATTAAAAGCCAGATCCTGATGTCTGTCAGGAATGTGGTGAGATAATCTGTTGCTCATACTACACTTGCTGCAGCAAAAGTGTTCATCATCCTAAAGCCATCATCTTAAGGCAGGGATACAACCTTGAAAGAAAAGAGGAACAGACACTATTTCAGTTCTTAGCCATAGGTGGCTGAAAAATGAATTTAATATAAAGCTCCTTTCTTTGTGTTTGCKCCTTGGCCGTAGGAATAATTTGATTTCATTTCTACAAAATATGCTGGCTGACATTGTTTAGAAAGGATTTTTATGTGATCATATTCCTGCCCATAACTTTCTCATTAACTGCCTCAGGCTGGAGTTGCTTTTGTCATTCTTTACTTATAATTTGCTGTTTATACAGTGCTGTTACCATCTTAAATCCCAGGGTATTCATTTGGTTGTCTCCACCATCCAATTCGACTTAAAAGGGCAAGAAAAAGGACTTGAATAAGTTTTGTAGATGTGAAAATTCATGCAGAGTCATCTGAGAATTCACAATACTTTCAGGGCAAACACATATTGGCATGATTCATTTGAAGTTTTAAAATGAATGTTATTGCTAAAAAAAAATTGCAGCTTGCATGAATATTCATGGGAACAAATAAACTTTCAAACACCAAACTAATTTCATTAGAATGTATTTCATAATGGCATTTTGAAATAGTCTCACAGCTCTTACTTGCATTATTTAATTTTTTAAGCATTGCTAGTTCCTTCCCCATCTGCTACTACAATCATCTATCACTGGTACTCTGAATTACACTGAATAAAGTTAAGTTACCATAACAACTCTTAAAGTACATATAAATAGGAGGCCTGCATATATTCTACAAGATTAGTTATAGATAAGAGAATCACAGAATCATCAAGGCTGCAAGAGACCTGCCAGAGCATCAAGTCAACCTAGAAACATTTTTCTCCAAGTGATTATTTGACCAAAATAAAGCTACACAACAGCCTACAAAAAGGGTAAGATCCTGCTTGCTTTAACTCTTATGTAATTGGATTTCTATAGTATTTGAAGGAGCATAATTACAAAAAGTTACTTCTGCAAGTTAGTAGCCAGACATATTGATTACTCAGAAAGATGAAATGGTGAATCATTTAATCCAAGACAAGACTGAAGCTGTTGGGGAAATCTCCCTTTGTACCAAAGTTTTGTTTGTGGGGTCTGAACTGGTTGACTGAGGCAAACCAGCAGCCTGTTCTTCAGCACTTCTGAGAGCAGTCACACTCTCCTCTGCCAGCAGACCCATGGGATGGCAGCCTCAAAGAGATAAAAACCAAATCTGGGAGCTCTCACCTCCACCAGCACATCTGAATCCAGAGGACAATGTTTGCTAAGAGGCCAGGATGCTTTCCAGTGGAGAGCTGAATTAGGGCTGGAGCTGATTCAACAGCTCTGGCAGAGCATTCACAGAATCACAGAGCAGCTGGGCTTGGGAGGGACATCTGGAGATCACCAGACCACGGCAGGGTCACCCAAAGCAGGTGGCACAGGAGTGTGTCCTGATGAGTTTGGAATGTCCCCAGAGAGGGAGACTCCATTCCCTCCCTGGGGAGCTGTTCCAGTGCTCTGCCACTCTCTATGGAAACAAATTCTTCCTCATGTTGAGATTAAACTTTTTGTGTTTTAGTTCATGGCCRTTGCTCCTCTTCCTGTTGCTGATCACCACTGAAAAGAGTCTGGCACCATCCTCTTAAGCCCCTTTTTGAGATATTTCTCTGCAGGGAAAGTTCTCCAGAGTCAGATGGGTCACTCTATTCAGTCCTCATCAAGCTTAGAAATAAAAACCTCGGCTGATTCGCACAAAAGTGATTTTCACTTAATTTCAGGATTTTTAGAGCTGGTATAAATGCATCCCCTAACCATGTGTATGAGACAGCCAGTATCAGTCATGAACCCTTCCTGTAGTGATCTGTAATTCCCACTCCATTTCYCTCTTTACATCCCCCTTGTTGGCTTGGCAGCTCCCTTCTGCACTCACTGTGTTCTTCTCTGCTACTGACCCCAGATTTGAAACTGTGCCACTCTTTAGTGCTTCTTTATTCCTTACCCTCTGAAAAATWTATTTCTGACTCTCCTGAGTTCTGTTTTCACTAAACCCTCATTGAAGTGAATAGATCCAAATAATTCTAGAAATACATGTGAATGACACTATGGAAAACAAGGTGAGATGGTTTCCCTCTTCAGTAGTCCACTCAACACTTTTGTTCTTAAGACCAAATATCTGACCAAAATCTCTTTGACTTTTKTTTTTTTCAGTGTGAGCTGTCATATTATTTAATCAGGCAGAAATGCAGTTCTGASAGTGGACTTGATTAAAACAACATCCCAGGTTTCCATTCATGTTGTGGCTCCAGTTCTCATGTGCTGTTTAGAAAARGAATATCTTATCACAGATATCTTTTTGTAACTCGAATGTGGAAGTCAAGCTATTCTCTCTCCTCATTTATCTTCATCAGTTAAAGGTTGTGCAAGCCACCTTTGGAATCCCTTTGTTGTCTTCTCCTGCATGCTATCTCTATTACCATAGAGATATGGTAATAAGATAAAAAGATAAAAAGATAAAAAGGTAAGAAGAGTTCTTTTTCTGTAACTGACTGACTTTGCCAATGCACCTGCCAAGACCAATCTGGTGTTTCTCCTCACAGCCTCACTGCCCTTCAGAGACAGACTCAGCCTGGTGTTTTTGGTATTTTGTAAGAGAGAGAAGGCAGTGCTTGCCAGCCCTGCTGCTCCAGCATGGAATAAATGCTGGCTTAGGYGAGGTGGGGAAATGCACCAGCAAATATCAGAAAAGAATTCTTCTGCAGCTGGAAGCAACAATAGTAAAAATCTGAGAAACAGGTTCCTCTTTGCAGCCATCTAGATCCAAATAACAAGTGGAGAGTGCCTGCATATTATTSAAGTGACAGGTGAAATATTTWTGATGTAGCAGTGACATTTCCACTYRTRTCAGTTGGACAGTTTCATTCCAGCCTCTTCATATATTAGATTAATACCCATTGCATTCATTCCATTGTTTTTCTCCTGTTATTAGTTTAGCACATTTTGACCTCTCCAAAAAAAACCAAGATATTCCAGTCAGCAGAAGACTTCTGCCTGAATTGCTCACTGCTTCCTGACATAGAATTGCCTTAAGATTTTCAAAGACCCATGGATAATTTTGTTGAAACTGCAAAACAAGTGTAGAAAACACTGCTGCACAAGAAGCATTTTTAGGAAGAATTCTAATAAGATTTTTTTATTCTAAGAAGGCCTTTTAAAAACWGTAAAAATCACCTATTTCTGCAGGTTAGCACATTCATAATGCAAAAACTTTGCCTGCTTCAAAGCTCAGTCTCTGTGATTGAGAATTTAATTTTTTGAAGTAATCCCATTTATTTTTCAGTGGTTGCTCTGGGGGCACACAGCATAGGGAATTCTTTACCCAATATGTTCCATTGAAAACGCAATCAAGGAAATATAATGTGCCACATCATTCAACTTAAACACTGCAAACATTCCCTGCTTTCCGTGACCACAATGAAAACTGAGAACAGGCTGTGTCCCTCACTAGCTACTTGGTACTTTCTCTGAACTAAAAGAAGCACACACTCTGAAGTGGACTTGAATTTAACATAAAATATCAGATAAGTTGCTGTCCTAGGCAGCCTGCTCCAGGCTCAGTAGGGTGGGTGGGCCAGGCAGCCTCTCAGGTCCCTTCCCACCACAACTTCTCTGTGAGCTTGTGAAAAAAATTCGCAGTGACTCCCTGGGAAGGCCTCACAGAGTGCCTGGCACTCCCTGAATGAAGGCTCTGGTCCTGATGGTTTCGTGGAAAGCACATGGGAGATGTCTCCTGATGWGCTCMTCTCMAATCAATTTGTTCCCTGCTTTCTTKGGGTGGCTGYAAAGCCCAAGCTGCTGTTTGCTTGAGGCTGTCCCACTGTTTATGCACATTCAATAGYCTGTGCATTGCTGACTGATTATAGTCTCAGGGCTCCACTTCCCACAGGCTCTTGCTGGCTGCAATAACTGCTTTGAGGAATTTAATGTGAGTTCAGAGCAAGGAAATCCAGTTTCTTTGTCTTGCTGGCTAAATCRGGTGTTACATTTCAAAAAGCATGTACTGACTTTGAAGAGAAAGATAAGTACACCAAGGAGAATTTTCCAGCTGTCCTGACTATTCAAGTATAATGTTCTCAGAAGCTGAGAACATTTAACCTCCTTGCAATGCCCTAAATAATGTGTGCCACTCATCTGTTTTGCAATTGAAGCAAACTATTTCTTGCCTGTTCTACTCCAAACCCTGAAACCTATTATTCTCTCTCCTTTCCAACAGCCTCTTGTACATCTCAGATTCCATCACATCCTTCCTTCAGWCCTTGTTCAGGTTACCTGATCTCATCTATACCTTCTCTGCAAAACACCCTTTCCAACGGCTGGTTGATCAAATTGCTTTGTACTATCCTCTGTAAAACTACATTTTCGTGAAGTATCAGTTCCAAAAGTGGGCAGATTTCCATGTGAAATCTGCCTAGTTGTGAACAAAAGTAAATATTTCATCTATTTTTCAGGCTCTAGTTTTGTTCCTGCAACACCAAACTGTAATTGTGCCCTTTGAATAACTTCATCTCATTAATGGAGCTCCAGCTTGGAGTCTACGGCAGCCCCCAGATCCCCTTTTACACAACTGTGTCATTCCAGAAGTTTCTCAACCTAAATTTCTGAGAGTCATTGTTTCTGCCCAACTATTATACTTTGCATTTCTCCTTCCTATTTTTCTTGTCACACTTGACCAAGCTTTTTTTTTCTTTTTTACCATTGATGAGTGTGTAGTCCCAGGCCTCTGGAGTCTAAACACAGAAAAAAAGCAAGAATTATAAAGGAAATTGGTGACTTTATAAGTTGTGATGCTACTCTGTAATGARTCAGGACTTAAAAACAACCAGAGCTATTTAATTCAGGTTGAAATGGCACTGAAAGCTTTGAAACAGGCCATGCCATATGAAAATAGCCCACCTTCTGAYAATGGCTTTGCAGGGACTGTATTGTCCTGGGGGTTATTGATACTTGTAGCTGTGAGAAAGAGCTGTGAATTCTAGCCAAGCCACTAAGAATCCAAAAGTCCTTGGATAGAGAGAACCAAAGGTATCAAGCAATTTTCCACTTTGGGGAAGGTTTCTCACTCCAGTGGCATTTCCCACTTGAAAGTTATCAGTATATGTGGGGTTTCTACTACTATTTCCTCCACCAAGCCCACTTTGCTGGCTCTGTTCTTCTCCCTAGYTTGCCTCAGAGATGAATCAAGGGACTTGGGTAACTTTTCTTCATGCAGAACCTGACATAACAGGGCTCATCTCTTTGGCATGTAGGCATCGTGGGACTAAAATGTCAAATAAAGGGCTGAGACCTTCCTCAGAGTCACAAACACTATGAGAAACTATTTAAAAATGGGTCTGAGGTAAATATCTTTCATACCTCTAACACAAGCAAAATGAACCTGCTTACCAATAAAAGTATTGCAAAGTAGCAGAAGAAATCAGAGAGGGAYGAACAAGTTATTTTTAAAAGGAAAATAAATCATGGCCCATAAAAATTCTGTGATATAAACATGSCAAAAGCAAGGAGGAATCTGGTGAAATATGTTCAGGACACAGGAGAATTCTGTCAAGAGGGAAGGAAGATTGAATCAGGATTGTTTATCAACATCATCTGAGCATCTAGTTTACAGGAAAATTACAAGTAATCATTTCAAAATAAGGCAACAAATCTCAATGAGTACCTATAAACCATCATAAAAGAAGAAATCTTGCTTTCAGATATGCAACAAATCAGGAGGTGAACTCAATTGTTTCTTAAACAAAGATTGTCTCCCTCTCTGTCATTCAGTATTTTTCATCCCAAGGCTTTAAGAAAGATCCAACTGATATTTCTGTCTCACCTGGAAGCGATGTCAAGGGGCAGCAGAGACATCTCTGGGGAATTTTAAACTTACACAAAATTTATGGTGTCTTTACAGAGCAGAATTGATGATTTGTGAGGATACCCTCCTGTTGGTAGAAATACAACATG